>BSBK01000691.1:1802500-2070000 GCA_027943335.1 Chamaecyparis obtusa
ACAAATTAGAGAGCATAAAGATATTCAACGAATTCCCCAAAATAGAATGCAACCAATTAACACAAGGAAGCAACCCAAGACAATCTAGAGGAACAACACAAATCGAGACCAAAAGAAACAGGAAAAAGAAGCACCCAATCTTCCCAATGGGAACGAAACCATGATCCTACAACTAGAATAAAACAAGGAAAAAATAGGATTTTCCTTTACCTCCCTTCTTTGGAAGCGTGGAGTCATATAAAATTGAGAAGGGGACTTTTTATGATGTTTTCCAAAAATTGGGGTCCACCCCTCGTCCACCATAGAAGCCTTCTCCTTCCACCCTTGAGGAAGTGACCCCAAGAAAGAAGTAGAAGAAGAGATAGCCACAAAAAAACCAACAATTGAATTCTGGATAGAACCACCAAAGGGGTCTGCCTCCTCACGCAAAGGAGAAACATTAGGTCCAACATTGTCAACAACAACATAAATTCAAATAGAATTAGAGTCAACAACCTGCATAGTAGAATCATAAGACACATTGCCCAACACAAATATGGAATTACCAAGAAAACTATTAGTAGGCCCAACAAGAACAATACCAACAGAAAAGACACCTGCAGACTGTCCAACATTAGACCTACTAGAAGAAATGTCAGTAGACGCAACAAGAACATATCCAATTGGAGGGACACTAGCAGTAGAAGAACTATGAGGAGATTTACCATTAGATCTAGCAGGAATAGTGCCAACATAAGAGACACCTGTAGACTATCCAACATCAGAACTACCAACAACAATGTCAGTAGACCGTACAAGAAAAAATCCAACAGGAGGGACACTCTCAGGACCAACAGTACTAGCATACTCAAATTCTTTCTTTACAACAGTATAATTTTAAGAAGAAGCACCCTTCCACCAAGAGGTATACCTTTTGGTCTTAGCCCTCTGTAATCCATAATGAGCCACCAAGTGACCTATTTTAAAGCACTTCCTACATTTGAAGGGAAGCCCTTCATAGTCCAAATTTTGTATCTAATAACCCTTTGAGTGCTCTAACTTAATCATTTCTGATAACCCCTTAGAGATGCCCATCTCTACCAGTATTCACCCATAAGTCGAGTGCATAATGTCAGTAGACACTTCATCCACCATCAAGAAATTTTCGAGAGCCTTTCCCACCGCTTCAAAAAGGTATTCAACCCAAGGATGAAGAGGAAGATAGGGGAACCTCACCCAAATCAGAATCTTGTTAAAGATTTTAGAAGAGGGGGGAAAATCAGGAAACCATGGTTTCACCACCAGCATAAAACAATTTTCCCAAGTGAAAGAATGATTGCACAAAATCAAATTTCTATCTTCAACATTATTGTATTTATCAATAAAGAATCCCCTAGCCACAGGGAAAATGTGAACAGTACTAGAAATAATAGGTTCCCAACGAACAAAGATCCATTGGTGCAAATCAGCAAGGCTCGACCAAAAACCCAAGAAATGATAGATCACATGATGAGAAGAATTTTGAGAGGAGGCAAACTCGATATCTTCCTTCACATCTGTAGCCAAGGAGATCCGAGTAGGGTTCTAAATAGGGAAGGGTCTCTTTGCAATGAAACCTGAGCCACCACCACTCCCAACCCCACCAAGAATAGTGGCCAAGGCCTCGACTGAAACCATACTAGCATACGACAAGGTCCCTGTAGGCGTAGAAGCACCAACAAGTGGCATGGATCCAGAAAATGAACCCCCAACAAGAAATGAAGCACTAGTTGATAGCAAAGCTCCAACGGACAAAGATGAAGATCCAACAAATGGAAAAACACCATTAGCAGATGAAAAAACCCTAACCGAAGCCTGCAATGCCCCAACAGGCAGTGAGGCTCTTGTGGAAGGAAAAACCCTATCCAAAGCTCCAACATCTAACAAAGCTTGCACTGACCCAAAAAAAAGAAAAAGAACCAACAACCAACAAAACCCTAGAAGCTCCAACAGCCTCTAAAGCCAACAATGCCCTATAAGAAGATGCCAAAATTCTAGGAGAAGCCTACAATGATGTAACATACAATGATGCTCTAGTAGAAGGAAAAACCCTTTTCGAAGCACCAACATTCGAAGAAGCACCAAAAGACAACAAAGCTCCAACGACCGCCAAAACTGTATAAGCTCCATAAACCAAAGAAGCCCTCAACATCCCAACAGTTGGAAAAGCTCCAACTGAAGGCAAAAACCTAGCCAAAACTCCAATAGATGGTGACACACCACCAGAAAAAGAAACACTAGAAGCTCCACCAACCAACAAAGCTTGCAACGTCCCAACATACGATGAATCTCTAGCAGAAGATAAAACCCTAGCTAAAGCTCCAATGACTGACGAAACACTAGAAGTTCCAGAAACTAGTGAAGCCTATAACTTCCTAGAAGATGATGAAACTCTAGTAGAAGGAAACATCCTAGCAAGTTATATGAGACCAAAAAGCTTGGAATCAATGCACCATTGAAATAAGATCAAAACTTTGCAAGAAAACTATATTTTTATTGATTCATTGGTAACAATCTATACAATATTGGCTCCAAGCCGTATTCTCTCTATTCTTATCTTTCTCAATGCTTAAATAGACTCCCTATAACCTCCCAAACTAAACCAAATCAGTTAGATCTTCTAATAGCCCAAACTAATCACATTTTGGAGTTTTGCCACCTTTTTACAACTAGCCATTGGATTTTAAATATTTAAGTTTTAAACTCTTAACAAAACTGACTTCTACCCCATTTCCAAGACCCAAACATGGATCAAATGCATTATTCAAAGGATTTATAAACTCCTAGGACCCCACCAATCATAGACCTATGAATTTCATAACTTTGTCCTATTACATGAATTTGGTCCTATGGTCCTTACCAGGACCACAAAGACATTTGCCCATACATTTGAATTTATCTCATCCTATTACATTTCATAGGCACTAATGGCCCAAATTACAATATTTAGAGATCTTTTAGGTCCTTTTAGTCTTCAAATGCTTAAGGTCATCCAAGTGACCCCTGGTAGCCATCCAAGTCCAAGGTGCCCCTGCACCATATTTCTCAACTTTGAAATTTTTTGAACTCCTCTTGGAAACACCTATAAAACAAATCATTAGAAAGAAAAATTTCATTTTAACTCATGGTTTAAACAAGATTGCATCATTCCATCTTGTCCTTTCTTTTCCTTCCAATAGCTGGACCCTTCTCATATTGACTTTTGGTTTTCCCCCCATGGGAAAAATGTGGATCACTTTACTTTAATATTAGGGTTAGGGTTAAATTTATTTTAGTGTTAGAGTTAGGGTTTAAGTTTTTAGTGTTAGTTTTATAGTTTAGTTAGTATAGTGTTATTTTTCTAGTTTTTTCGTTTAGTGTTCAAATAGGTGTAGGCCTAGGATTTAATTTAGTTTAGTAACAAGTTTAATATTCAATTAGGTTTAGGGTTTTGGTTTAAGTTTGATATTTTTTAAGGTTTTGGTATAATTTAGTCTAGGGAAGGGTAAAATTGTTTTTCGTGATGGTTAGGATTTAATTAGGTTTATTGTTAAGTTGCAACTTTGGTTAGTGTTAAGATTACATTTCAATTAGTTTTAGCATTCAATTAGGTTTATAGCAAGAATTCAATTAACTTTCTAACATTATTATTTGATTTGTCTTTTTTAAAAAAATAATTGATATCTAGGGTTAGGGTTCTATTTATTATAGTGCTTAGTCAAGATTAAGGTGTTGGAATTAGGAGAGATAGGTACTAAGAGGGGAGGGGTGAATCAGTGCCTACAAAATTTTACTTGTAAAACCTTTCAGATCTATAACTGTATATTGTGATAACCGATCAAAATAACTTGAATCTAATTGCATAAATCAATCATCTAGTTAGCTTGAGAAAGTAAGCAACATGAAATCAATATGACAATCACATGACACAAGTATTTTGGTAACACAAAGACCCTTGTAAGAAGGTAAAAATTGCGGTGGGGATGACACCCATAAATTCTTCACTACTGCAGATAGAAAAGGTTTGCTTGTTAAGGCTACAAGTTTTGATCACTTCTGGTGATCTTACCTTGTTAGGAGTAAAATATTAGATTAGCTAGATCTACCTAGTTATAGGATTTTGACAACACTAATGAAGTGTGTACTCGGTTAAGAGATTTACATAAGACTGTTAAGTCTATTCTGTTAAGATATTTTATCAAAAACTCTATTACAATTGTCAGAGAGTAATAGGCAGTTATCTGCTAGTTGACAACTCAATTGTCTGAAACAGATCAATAAATGCTCATAAAAATATCACCTTGACTGTGATGATTCACTACTCTGTTCTGCTTGGTAGCCTTCTCTGGTTCTGCTCAATTTGATATCCTCTGTACTCTGTTCTGCTCTGTAAACAAATTGACTTGAAGTTAGGCAATGACTTCAAGTGCTCTGTGATTCATATATATTAGTTCACCAACCTCATAAAATGATGTGAACATACAAAATATACAGTGTTCTATTTTTGCCACTTTAGCAAAAATTAGGTTACAAAAATAATCATAACCCTAAGATCTACGATGCAAAATTAACCTAGATCAACTATTACAATAAGATAAACATTACATTTAATGAGTATCTTTTACAATAAATGCTCCTCGATCTTGGTAAACCATTTTACGATCTGTTGTAACTGTTTGCATAGAAGAATGTGCCATTTCAGATTACTATGCCATTTTCTGTGATCATCGATAAACACTGTATAGATTGCTCGGTGTATCCTGTGATGCTCGGTGTTTAATGTCCATCGGTGTCGGTGTTGCTGGTGCTCAGTAAACTGTGTGATGCTTAGTGTAAAGGCTTTACCAACTGCTCTATCTTACTTCTGGTTACTGACCAACTCAATATAAGTGGTCAACTGACCTGTTTAATATCCTTTGATACTAATGACAACCTTAAATGCTCAATAGAGATTAACAATCTCCCCCTTTGGCATTAGTATCAAAACTTTGAATGTATATAGACAAAATGTTTCTATATATTCCTTATGTCTCCGCCATGTACATATCCACAACAAAAATTTTTCTAAGTACAAAGTACTCCCCCTTGGTGCATGCTCCCAGTAGTATGTAATATACATATCAAAGTATACTTATTTGGCATATACATGTTTTCCCCCTTTTTGATAATAATGCCAAACACAAAAATATAATGTATACTTACATCTTATAAAAAATGTTTTGATGGGTTTTCGTTACAGACTCCAAGAGGTTGTTCCACTCCTCTTTCAAGTTAGTAAGAGCAATATACTCAAGACCGACTTGTGCATGCATGTCAAAGATATTATCTAACACCGAAATCTCTAGTGTTGCTACAAGTTGTTCAACTTTGACAATATGAGTTTCAAAAATTTTCAGGTAAGGAGTGAGTTCTATTTGTAACTCTGTGACCGAATCAATGATTTGATCTTCTTGTTTTCTTAGATCTGCTATCAACCACTGGAGTTCTTGAACTTGGTGAATATGCTTTAAGAAAGCATTCTGCTCGGTTATAGCTGCTTGTGTACTCAACTTTATTTCTGCTTCAAACCTTTTAACTTTTCACTGACTTCTACGGTGAAGGTTTCTAAACTACAAAGCTTGATAAAAAATTGATAGATTATCTGGGTGATAGATTTTACCTTGGTAATGACCTCAGATAATTTTACCTTTTTCAGTGTCACTTCTGTGCTAATCCTTTCTACCAATTTGTTTAGAATCTTTGATTCTTCCCTTTCTTCTATTCTTTTGTCTGTATTTGTATAAGGGGCATTGATTTTGTCGGCGAGTGTAGCAAGTTGATCTATGATGGGAGTATTCTCATCAATAGTTTTCTCCGGTACTATCTATTGTAGAATATCCCTCACATCATGTAACACTTCTTTTCATTTGTGTTCTTGCCTTAAATTTTCTTGTGCCGCTTTCCTTGAACATAATTCTCCATATCTACTTACTTCCTCGGGGCTTAATGTTCTCGGGTCACATTCTGGTATAATTATAACTTCATCAATGGTGATCGACCCTTTTCCTTTCTTCTTCTTCTTCTTGAGTGCAAGAGGTGACTTCTTCTCACTAATAAAAATAGCTTTTTCTCCACTCTTTGGAGTATCCTTCCCAATTGACACCACATCTTCCTTCTCCTGCTCCTTGGTAGATGGTGTGGGAGTCTCAGTTGTAGTGTCAGGTGGGTTCACCTCGGTCAACTTTGTTTCTTCTGGTTCCTTTGTTTCTGTAGACTGTGCCTCTATTTTGGTAAGCTCATTTGTATCTGCAGGTTGCTCAGGTGCTTGTATCCTAGTTGTATCTTTATTTTGCTTGGGATGAGAAGCATCGGGTTGTACTTGTGAAAGTATTTCAATTGCCTTTGCAAGTACATGAAGTTCACCTGGTAGAGATGTGAACACACTATCAGTATCTAGTGCTTCATCTTTGTTTGGTGCAATAGTCACATCTTCATCATCCTTATCATCAGGATCACCATCAGTGATGTCCTCAATGAGTACATCGTCATTGATTTTCTTCTACAAATGGATCTTTACTTGATCCGGTGCATCCTGTGAAATTCTTATTTCTTCCTTTTGTTCGGTGATATCAATTACCTTGGTAACTAATATACCAGTGTCCTTTAATTTCTTTCCCTTGTCATCATCAATGTAAATACCTTTACCTTTTGAACTGTGTCTCTTCGTAGACAGTTTCAGGAATGCTTCCTGTTCAGCTTTCTCTTCTGCTTTCAAAATTGATGTCCATAGAGAATCACATGTGACATCCATATCATCCACATTCTCATCCAATATCTGCATAGCTCTATTCTTGACTAGAAATCTTGCTTGGTACTTTGTCAAGTATTCACTTACAACATCATAGCTGAAGTGTGAGGCTGCACGAACTAATGATCATTCTCTTTTCCTTTTCTCAGTATCTAGTGCAATAGCCCATTTCTCATTTATTTTGTCATCTAGTTCCTTCAGTAATTGACATGCGAATTCCATTGGTACTCTCTTGAATTTCATCATCATCTGGATGATAGCATGTTCTAGCTTTTTATTGTCCTCAATTGACATTTTGTCAAATTTGCCTATGCCTGGATCTACAAGATTTCCATTTTCAATTATATCTTCAATTATTTCTTCTATTGTACTTTCCCTATTATGAACTATCTTGAATTGATTAGGATCATTTTCAGTTTCAGTCTCCTCTATGTCTTCTTTACTTCTGGCTAATTTTCTCCTTTTCTTTGTTGCCTCAATTACAACCTTTGTCTTTCTCTTAACATATTTCCTTGTTGGTGTAGTTGCCCTCATTTTCTTAAATTTTATTTCCTCTTTCATCGGAGGGGATGAGGCTGCAGTTGATGACCTTGTTTTCATACCTTTTTGTTCTGGTAACTGCATTTCTTGTTCAACATTGGTGGGAGGAACCGGTGTGGGATCCTTTTATTTGTCTGACTTAGTCTCCTCGCTATCATAGGGCTTGTCAGCCAACTATAATTGACCTTCGGTTGTTTCTTTAACCAGTGACTCCGCAGATGAGGTAGATACATTTCCATATCTTGCTGCGAGATCTTTTCTCATTTTCTTCGCCCTTTTAGACATTTTTTCGATCTCTATGTCTGTAGTGATTCATGACTTAGCTTCCTCATATGTGCCAAACCTAGTGGCAGTGATGTCTATCGGTAATGCTAGCAATGCATTAATAGATTTCAAAGTGAAATCGTAGTTCATTTCGTATCCCATCAGTGCTAGCCATTTTGTTCTCGGTTCTACTACCTTTATCATAGAGTGGTATGTGCCGACTACAAAACATATGTCATCTTCAAATTTTCTCACTAATTCCCTTGGAATTCTACTCCTTTGATGCATTTTTGTCTGAAATTCTTTGAAATATGCATCAAATTCCTTATTCAGATTATCTCCTAGACTTTTCATCATTTCACTAATTTGTGCAGTTATCGGTTTATCAGATTGCCAGTTTATTTTATCGATACCAGGTACATATTTATGCAGATAGAAAAATGTACAAACAAGTAGTGATCCGTACTTACATGTGTTGGACTTGTTTGATCTTATTGTCTTCATATTCTCTTGCAGTTGGTGTAGTAGTAGTTTTGCAAGATCTACCTAGTGATCTTTCTTCACAATTTTATATGCCATGTCCACGGCATTGCAGGGTACACTATTTAGTCTGCTAGATTGAAATATCTTGTACCCAATGACATGTGCTATGAATTTTACCATTGGGTCTTTGATGGTTGATATTTTCAGTGCCCTACTATCCCATTGAGCTCCAGTGTTCTTTTCAACATCAGGATGAGATGAACTTCGAAAGGCTTTTTGTTTGTCAGTTGTAGGGTACCCGGTAACCCTACTGATAATCTTCTTTGTGACCTCAATAGGTTTGTCCAGCCAGAATTTCCCATCATGAAATCTGCTCAATACAATTCTTATCTAGTCAGTTTTGAAAGATTGCGAGTAGTGCGTGACGCATAATAACCCTGAGTTCTCAATCTTCTCATATTCGGATTTTAACTTTCCATCCAGTCCACAGACTTGTTGATAAGAAACAATGGTCTCAAAATCACCTACTTCTTTGATTTTGCAGTGAATATAGGCCCTAACGTCTTCTATTAACAAAACCCTACCTAGAATACTCAAAAATGCGCCCATATTGTCCGTTTGTGCTACAACCTTGGGATGTTGTTTGAATTTGGCCTCGAAAAAATTAGCCCTAACAATTAATTCTACTTCCTCCTCACTATTTTGTGATTTGCTTGCAGACGATGTTGATGCCATAAATTGTTTCTAGGGTTTTGGCAAGCAATAGATAACTAGTGTTCAGTAGGCAAATGAACTTACTCGATATCGTCAAAGAATTGTTGTTGGTTCGATCTACAGTAGCTTTGAATATTTTCTAGAAAATCTTTAGCTCAAACTCTTCTCTGTAAAATCTCTATTCTTCGAAATCACAATGTAACAATGAGCTCTGTTTCCGTGTATTTATAGACTTTTTTGATATTCCCGCTCAAACTTTGGTGCATTAAATGTGTGACCTAACTTTCGGTATGAAACAACTATCAACTCATTTATGTCTACAATTTCCTTTGCTCGGTTAACATAGAGTTTCTTCATCGGTTTGCACTATTGTCGGTTAACCTTGTATAGTGATTACTGACGGGTAATCAACTCTCATTTCTTCTTTTATCGACTATGTGACATTTGTAGACTCATAACACATAAACCATAGTGCATCTTTATTCATGTAGATTTGGTATTTGTACATCATATATAAGGAGATGTATGTAAAATGTGATCATTTAAAATGTCAGTTCCATACATACCTTTGTCATCTTAAGTGGAGGTACCGATGTCACCAATCCAGTGGACAAGGTTTCACCGACAGTGTTACTTGACTCAACATTCTCATTAGATGCCTTCTTCCACATTGTGTTCCTTAACTTCATGATTTTTGTAATGTTATATCCACTTTCAAATATATGGTTTTCATCTAGTGCTCGGTCTCTATAGTTCTTGCTTAAATGACCAACCTTGTGACAGTGCATACATGCCATTCCTGTAGTTGTCCAGTTTCTTGATTGTCCAATCCGACTCTTTTTGTAACAGTTTGCTGCAATATGTCCATACCGACCACATACAACATAATTAGTCCATGTATTATAATCCCAAACATATGAGTTACCTTGTCTCTTCGGTTGATCTGGCTTTTGTTGTAGTTTCTCTTTAGGTGTCCAGACTTGTTTCATTTTTGCCTTGTAGTCCCTTGCAGTGTGTCCATGCTTATTATAGGTATAGCATATTTTCTCCTCATTAGTATTATTAGCAATGTCATTCTATTTAGCTCTGCATTCATAAGTTGGATGTCCAAACTTACCATAGTAATAACAATATCCATTGAATTTAGGAATGACAGGAGGTTTACCTTGTGCTTTGCTTCTGCACACATTAGATGTATGTCTTGGTTTTCCATAGTGATAACATGTCAACACTTTAGGTTTCTAACTTTGATTGTTGTTGACTTTTTTAGCTTGTTGTGATGATTCTCCTTCACCGGTGTAGCCTATACCGGCTTTGCTTCTGAATCTTCTCTGATTAGTCAGGAAATCATCAATCTTTTTAGAACTATCCTCAGCTATCTTCATCATTTCATTATGTTTCTTTTGTATCTTTATTTCATTTCTCAATTTTTCATTTTCTTCTCTGAGTATTGCAACATCTTCAAGTCTTCTTGATAATTCTCCATTTACTCGGTTCATCTATTGATTAACTCTCATCATCTGATTTGATACTTGGAAGTGACGATCAGTGAGTCTTTGTATTTCACTTTCTTTTGCTTGTAGTTGTTCAGTCATCAGTCTTCAGTCTTCAATAGCCAGATTCTGATCTTGTTTAGCTTGTCTAGCATTGTTCATGATTTCCACCATTCTCACCATCTGAGATTTATGACCGATTTGAAGTGCTTTCACTTGCTCAGATAGATGCTGATTCTTTTCAGACAAGTCAGAGATTATGCTTTTAGATCTGTCAGAGATGCTTCCAGAGCTTGATCCAATATGATCAAATATTTCATCAAAAGGTTCTTCATGATAACCAATTTCATTCTGCAAAATTGCAAGATTCTTCCTTTCAACTAGTAATTTCTTCAGTTCTTCCTTGGCTTGTTTATACTGTTCCACAAACATCTATATTTGTATCTTCTGATTCTCAATAGTCTTGTCAAGCTTGTATCTCTCCATGACTTAGATCTTTACCCTTCAGTGGTTAGATTGTTCAACAAGAGAACTGAGCTTTGATACCAATTGTTGGAATTAGGAGAGATAGGTACTGAGAGGGGAGGGGTGAATCAGTGCCTACAAAATTTTACTTGTAAAACCTTTCAGATCTATAACTATATATTGTGATTTCCGACCAAAATAACTTGAATCTAATTGCATAAATCAATCATCTAGTTAACTTGAGAAAGTAAACAACATGAAATCAATATGACAATCACATAACACAAGTATTTTGGTAACACAGAAACCCTTGTAAAAAGGTAAAAACTGCAGTGGGGATGACACCCACAAATTCTTCACTACTGCAGATAGAAAAGGTTTGCTTGTTAAGGCTACAAGTTTTGATCACTTCTAGTGATCTTACCCTGTTAGGAGTAACATATTAGATTAGCTAGATCTACCTAGTTATAGGATTTTGACAACACTAATGAAGTGTGTACTCGGTTAAGAGATTTACATAAGACTGTTAAGTCTACTTTGTTAAGAGATTTTATCAAAAACTCTATTACAATTGTTAGAGAGTAATAGGCAATTATCTGCTAGTTGAAAACTCAATTGTCTGAAATAGATCAATAAATGCTTATAAAAATATCACCTTGACTGTGATGATTCACTACTTTGTTCTGCTCAGTAGCCTTCTTTGATTCTGCTCAATCTGATATCCTCTGTACTATGTTCTGCTTTGTAAACCGATTGACTTGAAGTTAGGCAATGGCTTCAAGTGCTCCATGATTCATATATATAAGTTCACCAACCTCATAAAATGATGTGAACATACAAAATATATAGTATTATATTTTTGCCGCTTTAGCAAAAATTAGGTTACAAAAATAATCATAACCCTAAGATCTACGGTCCAAAATTAACCTAGATCAAGTATTACAATAAGATAAACATTACATTTAATGACTATCTTTTACAATAAATGCTCCTCGATCTTGGTAAACCATTTTACGATTTTTTGTAATCATTTGCATAGAAGAATGCACCATTTCAGATTACTATGCCATTTTTTGTGATCATAGGTAAACACTATATAAACTGCTTGGTGTATACTGCGATGCTTGGTGTTTACTGTCCGTTGGTGTCGGTGTCACTAGTGCTCTATAAACTGTGTGATGATCAGTGTAAAGGCTTTACTGACTGCTCTGTCTTACTTCTGGTTACCGACCAACTCAATATAAGTGACCAACCGACCTGTTTAATATCCTTTGATACTAATGACAACCTTAAATGCTCAATAGAGATTAACATAAGGTTTCCATTTAGCTTGGCCTAGTGTTAGGGTAAGGTACTTTAGATTTATTATTAGGTTAATTTTTGCTTAGTTTTAGGGTTAGGGTTCAACTTTGTATAAGGTTGGGGTTCAACTTAAAGTATCTAGTGTTCAATTAAATTTAGGATTAGGTTTTAATATGGTTTATTGGTGATAAATGATAAATTAATTTTTAAGCGTTTAATTATTTTTAGCATTAGGGATCATTTAGGTTTATTATGTTTATTAGGTTTAGGGTCAGAGGTTAATTTGGTTCAATGTTGGTATTAGAGTTCAATTTGTTTTCATATTTAATTAGGTTTAAGGTTACAATTCAATTTGGTTTAGAGTTAGGATCCAGTTTAGTTTAGTCATGGGTTATGGTTCTGTTTTATTTAGGGTTATTCATCTTGTCTTCATTTTTACACAGGTTTAGAGTTACGATTAAATTTGATTTAGCATTTAGCTAGGTTTGGTATTAGAATTCAATTTGGTTTTGCATTATAATTTAACTTTTATTCGATTAAGGTTTTTTTCTTCAATTTCGTATAGGGTAAGGGTTCCATTTGGTTTAATTTATAATTAGCTTTATGGTTTTGCTTCAATTTTCTCTATAATTGGAGTAATGGTTGAAGTTGGTGTACTATTGAATTAGCTTTACAATTAGGGATAAAATTTGAGTTGTAGTTTAGATATAGTATTATAGTTTAGTTAAATTTAAGGTTAAAATATTTAATTTAGTTTAATGTTAGGTTTATGAATATGTATCAAATGAGAGTTGGGACTAGAATTCATAATTGATTAATGTTCAATCATATTAAGGGTTAAGGTTGAAATTGGTTTTAGGATTAAGGACCAAGATTATTTATGGTTAGGGTCTAGTATGGTTTAATTGTTAGGATTAGGGTACAATTTGGTTTAGGTTTATCATTGATGTTCAATTTGGTTAAGTGTAAGCACTAGGTTGAAGTTCGTTTAGTGTCGATCTTAGGATTAATGATTTATTTAAGATTATAATTTAATTTGGGTTTTGATTTAGTCTTAGGAGTAAGTATTAATTATATTTAGGGATGGGGCTATAGTTCAATTTGGAATTTGATTTACCCTTTAAGTTTAGGGTATAATTATATTTAGGATTAGGGTTATAGTTCAATCTAGGCTTTGGTTCCATGTGAGGATTATTGTTTCATTAAATTTAGTGCTAAAATTTTAAAACCATTGAATTAGGCTCATAGTTAGGGATCACTTTACTTTAATTTGGTTTAGTGCTAGAGTTAGGGTTTAGGTTTAAAAAGTTTAGTGTTTTTTTTAATTTTTGTATTGTGTTTAGTGTTCAAATAGGTGTACAATTAGGGTTTAATTGAGTTTAATAGTAAGTTTAATATTCAATTAGGTTTGGTTTTGGTTTAATTCAAATTGTAAATTACTAATAAATAATTTTTGGTTTCTTCTTTGTTGGCATGCCACTGCTACTAGCTTATATATATTATATAATATATATAAGGAAGTTAAGAGTTTTGAGGATTTAATTTAATAATTGATAAAAGCTTATATACTATAAAAGATAAAGCCTCGATAAATATCAGCTTCTTTATATAATACTTTTTAAATCAAATGACCTTTTTGGAGATAAAGTCAACAAAAGTAGTTTCAAAGAGCATGTTCCCTATTCCCTAACTATATATGCCATTGGAATTTGGCCTACTTATTTGTCAAAAACCTATACTAAATATTAATAGTTTCAATGATCTTTCATACAACATAGAAACTCAGGATTACCAACATTATGCTCAAGTGGTTTTTCATAGTACCATGATAGCCGCTCTTGCATTTGACCTAGAAAGAGATTATTTTTGCAAATAATATTTAAGAAGAAAAACCTTTATTGCAAAAATGACATAGAAAATAAATAGTTTCAATAAATAAATATGAATTAATCAAACCAAGGGGGCATAGCCACCCATCTCTACTACAACCATGCAAGGAGGGTTTCTAAAAATAGTGTAGTAGCATTGTGAGAAGGAACCTTCAACCTCATAATATGAAACAATTACACTTGTTTTGAACAATGACATTTATATTTGATCATGGTATCACATTTCTATTTTTTTAGTGAGAATAGGATTATCAATTGGCTGATCAAGATAAATTAAAGGAAAATAAATGAAGTATTCATATTGGATGGTGTGGATTAAACCAAATTCCACAATTAAAGGAGATGATTTTGTGTACATGGATGGTTGACATCCATATGTCATGGCTGTAGGAAGCCTCTCAAGTTAATTAAAACATATTATTAATAGTTTAACAATGGGCAATTTAATTAGTCTTAAAAAATTACTTATTAATTTAAAATAATATTTGTACCCAGAAAAATCAATAAGGAGGAAGCCTTTCGAAAAAGGGATCCTATAAGACAAAATCAATTGAACCAAAATCATAATTGAGATAATTATTTATAAAATATATTTAATTAATAAATAAATATTTAAACTTTAGAAATATTTAAAAAAATAATTACTAATGATTGGTTGATTGGTGAAAAACTATTCACTAATTATGCATAGATCAATGCAATATACATGACATGTACAATAAACAAGACAAATACATGAAATTTATATTATTTATTTTTAATTACATTAATAGTAATATCTATTGAATTTTGTATATAAATCTTTTAAAATACAAATATGCTACTAAGGTTGTGTATGCATCTTATGTATTAAATGTTATGTAGAAGATTTAACTTTGATATGAGTATGTTGTGTATTTTCTCTTTTAGGATTTTTGTTTGTATTCTTTTTGTTTAGCTTCTTAGAAAAAATAAAATTAATGAGCCAAAAATTGTTGTCAATCAGGATTGCACCTTTAGTTTGATAATGAAATCTAGCTATCCTATTGAAACATGGAAAATCTCTCAAGTGGTGGGTTGTTCTAAAATGAGAGAAGAATCTTCAGAAGATAGGCCGGTTCCTAAGCAGTGATCACCTAAAACTAAATGTGTATGTGGAGGTAAAAGGATGAGAAAAATATGAATACCTAAAAAACTAAATGAGGTGACACACAAAGTAATTTGTATGTAACTTTGAATGAATCAACATGAATCACATAAGATACTGATGGCTCTCAATAATCAGATAAACATGCAATTACAACAATCATTCTATGCAAGTACTTGGAATCTTTTTCTTTGAAAGGGAAACTAGGTTTCACCAATTTTCTACAAAGAGTTAAGACACAAACAAAGACCTGTAATAACAAGCATCAAGTTTTGAATATGCAACAAGGAATATAGCTTAAATGAAGGATAACACAACATAAAAGAAAGAAAATCCACAATATTGCACTCAAACCAATGAGAAGGAACCGTTGTATCAATATATCAATACTAAAAAATCTCTACTACAAAATGTCCTTACAATTATCTCACAAGTATGCAATATGCAAAACATGTGAGCCAAAAATAAGGTCCTTCAAATGATGTCCAAAATCAATAATATAGACCATAGATCTGAAGAGGTCAGATGTATGAGAAAAACCCATAAAATAAGGAGCTAAATAGTCAGAAACTGAAGTCTAAGTGCCCCTCTAACTCCACCAAGCCTTGCCCAACTGAAAATCCACTCAAAACTACCCCAAAACTGCTCTAAATCTTCAAAAACCATGCAAAAACTATGGGGGTCGGATATGAGAACAAATCCCACCAAAATAGGGATGTAACTGTATGAAATCGTGAGAAAACTGCTGGAAAAGGTCTCCCAATTGATGATAAATTGATGGCTATCTCTAAAATCACTCCAAAGAGCTGCAAATAGGCCTAAACTACCCCATAATTGATCATGAACATGGACAACTCCATCTGAGTGAGCACAAGGCAAACAATCAACTGAAATGGTAACTCTAGACAAGCATGACACAACTTGAAGCAAACTCCTAGGTCAAACCTCCTAACTGCACTAGAATAATTAATAATATCTACCTTATAATAATGACAAAATATTTTTATTAATCACAATAAACGTGCAAAAAGAAAACTCTCCTCAAGCAAGAACAATGAGTGTATAATTTATTTATAATTTAGGTATTCTATTTGTTATTAACAGATATTTTCTAATATCATTTTTGAAATTAGAATAGGATGTATAGATTAATAGTTCATTAATTTAGAGTTATGATATGAGTAAGATTGAATTTTTTTAAATTATTTTGAAGCATAATCTTTACTTTCTTAACTACATTATGGAGTCTTTTTTATCTATTTAGTAATTTTTTTAGAAACCATACGATTATTTGGTATATTATTATTGCATTTTATATCTCATATATTTATTCTTAATTTAATTTTATATTATTTAAAAAGTCTATATTTTTATTAATTACTAGTATTAGATATTTAAAACTTAATCTTTCTTATTCTATTTCCTTTTTAAAAATATTTGATAAATTTGTTGAAGTTTAATGATTAAAATAATATATTTTATAATTTTATTTCTAGGCCAAATGGCAACACTTAAGACAAAAATATTATTAAGCATCCAACGTGTAAAACTTAAGACTAAAATCATAGTTTGTGCTTGATTTTTTTGGATAAATATTCAAAATTGTATGCATACAAAAAATAAAAATAACTAATGACGTAAAAATTAAAATAATTTTACTTTTTTTGTGTAATATTTTAATATTTATTATATTATTATAACAATAAAGTACTTCATTAATAAAATATAAAGAAATTAAGAAAAATAATCCTTTCAACAAAAGCTTTTGATTAGTATAATGAGTTGTATGTAAGATAAAAACACGATTTCAACATATTCCTTTGAGTTTATCATACACCTAGGATGACAATAATTACTCAAAAGGTATCTTGATAAATTATAGACAACAAATTTATCATATCTTACCTCCTCATAATACCTAGCCAACTCAACAAGTGTGTATGGGATAGCTCAAAATTGTTTATTAAGGAATAATTCAAAGACCCCTAGAAGTGGAAAACTAACATGTATCTTACCTCTTATTAGAATAATTGATTATATTTTTAATAATTAAATTATTTAATAATAACAAGATGAATATTGTCTTTTTTTAAACTTGTTGTAAGAGGCTATCTTGAGTTGTAAGCCCTACATTGCCTCTTTTTATTTTCTTTTCTATGTTCCAATTCTTTTTAAAGGAAATGAATATAAAGAGTTATATTTTTTAACTAAATCTCTATGATGGTTTATTAGCTCAAATATAGTATTCACGACAATCTCCTGATTCTTCTTTACATTTAAATCCTCATCTTTCAATTGAGGTTTCTTGGGAACTTTTTAAATACTTTGGATATGTTGTACAATCACCTTCTATCTTTCAAATGAATCCTTTCTTTTAATATTTTTTTTTCACACAACTGATAATGGAGGTCTTCCTAAAGCCAATCCAAGCTTTCTTGAAGACTAGCTTCGCTAAGATTTAAATTTTTCTCCTAGCTTGATGCAATTGTGTAATCATACACTTATAATGTTCTTTATGCATATTTAACACCCTAGAATGATCCTTAATATTTTTGTGGATTTTAATACACAAACAACATTAGGCTTGAATGGGTTTGGAAATGAATGCCTCCTCTCTACTCCATTGTGTCCTATTTGATTTTGAAAAGAGGAGGGGATTTCTAAGCACCATTGGGGTGGGTGAGTGAAAGAAAGAATTAGAATTGAGATCTTCAGTGGGTTACAAAAGAACATCATTTTTTATTTCAAAGACTATATAGGGATATATCAACTAGGATCTCTTGGGAAGAGTTGAAACCCAAGAAGAAAGGGATCAAAATAGATTCAAGGTCTAAAGTGTTTTAATAAGAATCATGAAAAAGGGTTGGAAATTTACTTTTAGCATGATGCATTAAAAATGAGGGATTAATTATCTTGGTTTTTTATGCAAGAATATTCTTGCTTGCAATCTCACCACTAAAATAAAATACCTTAAAAAAGGCTCACTGTTCTTTTTATTTAACTCATACATAACCATACATAACAAAAAATAACATTTATATGTGAGTGTGAAACATCAAAGATTCAACATATTAATAATTTATTTATGTAAAATTATTGGCCCCTCTTTGTTCACATTCATTTTTCTTTTCCCACACACTCTCTTATGTTATTGATCCTTAGCAATACCTTCACATAGTTACATTCTCTTCTAGTACATTGTATGTATGTCCTCCCTCATCTCGAGTATATCAAATCACCTCTTATTAGATGAGATATATGTTAGAGTAATAAAATGTTTTCTTATTAATGGAATCATATTGATTTAATTATTAAGTCACTTATTACCTCTTTCTAATTAAGCTAAACTTTAGACATATAATAATTAATTATTATTGTGCAACCTAGGTTTTACCTTTTTAGGTTTTTTGATATCCTTTTATAAGGATTGATCTCATAACACTTTGTAACCTTTTTTTTGACATTTTCATTATTGATTTGCAACTTTTGTTTTTGCACATCAAGGATTTCTCCTCTCTTGTGGATCCATACGTCCAGGTCTCCATAGTTGTTTGCTTCTCTCTCTTTTCGTGACAGGTGTTTACATGCAGGTGTTCTTGGGAGCTGTGGGTTGCTTATTCATCAACTCTAATATGGTATCAGAGCTTCATATATGCTTGCCCCTATCCTCTTCCTAAGATATTTGGCTGTGTTTGTCAGATCTATGTTCTCAAAGGGTTCCCTATCAGATCTGGGGGGACCTATTTTCTGGTCATCTTGGCTTCAAACAGACTTCACGGTTGTGTTCAAAGCATCCAAGAACCCCAAGATCCATATAAAATTTATCCAATTTGGACAAAGTTGGAATTTGTGAGAAATTTTTTTTGCAACCAGCCCTGACATGGATCCCAAGGTGATCACTATTTTTTGGAGCACTTCTGGCCCAAACGGACCTCACGGTTGTGTCTAGAGTGTCCGAGTTACCCAAAACCCATATAAAACTTATCGATTTTGGACAAGTTGGCCTCGGACATAAAATGTTTTTGCGTACCAGGCTGTACGACCTAGCACGTGGATCGAGGTAGGTATGGATCTTAAAATTATTATTTTTCTGCGTAGCGCCACTAAGCGGCCACTCGAGTGCCACCGCGTAGCCACCTAGGCACCACCGCGGGCGGCTTTGCCATCGGGAACCGCTGATGGCCCCGCTGCGCTGACCGCTAACAATAACCGCTAGTGTGACTGCTGAGTTTGACCGCTAGTGGTCACGACTAATAGACAGTTAGTTTTTTTTTGGCCTCTTGCATGTTTTGGAGGTAGTTCAGACAGGGAGTTAGTTTTTTGTGAATAACTTGGGCATTTGGTATCGAAATCAGGAGCGCGATATACCGCCGGAAAGCTGGTTTCGAGCCCAATCCATTTTTTATTTTATGGTTTTGGGATTTTTCCATTTTGATGTATTTTTTTCTGTCAAAGTCAGATGTTCTTTGTGCTCTTGGCATTTCAAACCTCCTGCATTCCAAGATCCATTTTTCTTGCATATGGGTTCCATTTTTGACAAACAAGATATTGTCGGAAAGCTCTTTTTGAGATTTTATCAGATCTGATGGTTTCAAATGTGATTTTTTACTTTTTATGATGTCACCCATCCTCAGATCCTTCCAAACACCTTCTTTGGGCTCTCCAGTGTAGCTGTTGGTTTTTTCCTCATATCTTGAGCATACGGTGTCAAAATTTGGAAAACAAGATATCCTCGGAAAGATGATTCTGAGATATTTCCAGATCTACAAGTTTGATTTTCTATTTTTTTTTTTTTGATGGTGTTTTTCACTGTCAAAGCCAGATGTTCAATTTTGCAGGCTGGGAGCTCTATCTTGTGCATCTGAACTCCATTTTGGGAAAATGATATATCATTGGAAAGCTTGTTTAGAGAGATTTCCAGTGCTATGAGTCATTTTTCTAGATTCTAATCCATACTCATTTTATTTAGATTCTTGCATTTTTGCATTCTGGTGGATATCTTGGATGTTACAGGTCCTGGGATCTCTTCCCTTTCAGGGATGGCTTGTCTTAGACTGTTCTTTTGTTTCAGCAGCTTTCACTCTTCTTTGAGTAGTGTATACTTCACTTTTGTAGCATTATCTTATGCACACGCACTAAGATAAAGTTCCATTCTATTGTATATATGGGATCTTGCACATGTTCGTGCTTTATGTACTCACACTCCATTATAAAGTACCAGGGGGGTTTTTGATGTTTGCCTTTGTTTTCCATCTTCTTTTGTCATGTGACCATTCCTCCAATGAAATTAGCCTCAAGTATCTCTATATGTGTTTGTACTCTTTCTTCACATTCGATGTTTCAAATTCTTCTTCATCATGCAGTTCATATTGGATGATCTTTTCAGTGTACCTGTCTTACTCCCTTATCAGCAGTATGGGGGGGTTTCTACTGTGGGTTCTATTTCTTCCTTGGTTCTATAGTGTGAGCTATGTATTCAGTATTTGATTCTATGTACTAGGCGGATGCTGTGGATGGGTACCTATGCATTCCGATGAGATGGATCTTTTACCATATGGACACTCTTTTCTTTCCTATTTTTGGATGTACTCTTCTAGCTTTGATTGATCAACTCTTAGGACTTTTGGTGTTTATGCCATCTATATCTTTGAGTTCAGGTGTTTGCCTTTGTAGCCTCCTGATTCAAGTAGTTTCATTTAAGGGCACTCATGCAGATTACAGTCTTCTCTACCTGGTCATATTTCAGTGGAGGATCTTCAAATCAGCAGTTACTTCTTGACAAAGTTTGCAGTTTCTTGCTTCAGTGATGTTGTACATGTTCATCTTGGTTCCTATTTTCTGGAACATTCCTATTTTTGGAGGATTCTTTAGTCCTTCAGACTAGTCTTTGTCTCTTTTTGGAGTGGAGTTTTTCCCATGAGGCTTTTTCTATTTCTCCACTTTACAGAGACTTTGTTTTGTACTTGGGTACCTAATCAAGCCTTTTGTTGCCGGGACCCATTTGCTTTCAGTTGTTCTTTCTAGGTTTTTAGCTTCTCCCAAAGTTCATCTTAAGGGGGGGTGTTAGAGTAATAAAGTGTTTTCTTATTAATTGAATCATATTGATTTAATTATTAAGTCACTTATTACCTCTTTCTACTTAAGCTAAACTTTAGGCATATAATAATTAATTGTTTTATTAATTATTATTGTGCAACCTAAGTTTTACCTTTTTAGGTTTTCTGATCTCCTTTTAAAAGGATTGATCTCATAACACTTTGTAACCTTTTTTTTGACATTTTCATTATTGATTTGCAACTTTTTTTTTTGCACATCAAGGATTTCTCCTCTCTCATGGATCCATACGTTCAGGTCTCCATAGCTGTTTCCTTCTCTCTCTTTTTGTGATAGGTGTTTACGTGCATGTGTTCTTGGGAGTTGTGGGTTGCTTATTCATCAAATGAAATAATAAATCCTCTCTTTTATGCATTGGGTATCAACCTCTATCAACACAAAACTAGTCTCTCTATCTCTCTCTGTCTCTGTCTCTCTCTCATTTTGTATTTGATGAGGACCTAAGTCACATGGGGGCTAGGTATTTCCTTGTCTCCTTTACCTTGATGAAATTTTTCCAATACATTGATCTACTTTACAATTAGGGTGAGCTTGTATCATCCTCCCACTAAAGTAGGGGATAAATTTACCATTCTAATAAGTGCATCGAGATTAGGGTGGCTATTCAAAAGACATCTAATCTGAAATAGGAGGTGGCCTCTACCATCAAGGACCCGTCCTAGTGGTTGCGCCCTCCTTGTGCTTGCTGTCTATTTTTGTTGTTTTTTTTCTACTAATTTTATTGTTGGTTGCTCTATTGGTCTTTTTGTGGGGCTAGTTTTGGGGGCTCTTGGTTTTGGCAACATTTTGTTTTGGGTTTTTCATTTATTATCTTTAGTAATATTTTGTAAAGAGTTTTAGATCCCTTCAAAACCTACATTTTCAATTAACCAAAAACTATAAACTAATATTGAAATCTATAATTATACATGTATAATTATAAATGATAGAAAGTGAGAGAGTGTGGGTGTTAAGGGGAGTGTGTGTGTGCGCGTGTGTGTGTTAAGGAGAGAGAGAGAGTATGCATGTGAACTTGTGTGTGTGTGTGTGTGTGTGTGAGAGAGAGAGAGAGTTAAAGTTTTTCTAAAGCTTTTTGCTCATTTTTATAATTTTTCTTATATTTTCTAAATTTTTGTAAGGTTTTAAAAATTTCTGGTAATTTTCTAATAAAAATAATTAAAAATGATTGAAAATGAAAAATACAAATATAACTAACTAAAACTAATTAAAAAATAAACAATTAATTTTTAAAAACATTTTCTAAATTATTTTTCTCACATTCTTTTAAATTTTGTAACATTTTCTAACAAAAATCTATTTTTTTAAAATTAAAAATTACATAAAACATAAAACTAACTAAAATAATTGAAAAACATATAATTTTTAAATCATTATGACAAATTCATCCATAAGGAAGGAAAGCTTTAAGATGCTTAGAACTACACGCATGAGTACTACAGATCCTGTGGGTAGTTATTGGAAATAGTGGAGCAGTGGACTTGGCATTAATAAAATTATTATATCCCATGCTTTCTAGGTTTCTATTTCCATCTGCATTATCATTGCCAAGAAAGACAACCTTTTCAAGCATAATCAACAAACGTGGAAGAGTGATCGGTGTTTGGTTTTGATCTCTATCATCATGGGTGGTGATCTTAAAAGGGAGGAGCCTACAAACTGCCATAGGTTTAAAGGAAAAGACATGGCTATGGTGTGGCATAAACTATAGAAGGGCAGAGTCACTTTGTATCTAGAAAGACTCCATGGGTTTGACAAATCTGTCACTTAGAAATTCTTTGATGGTTGGAAAAATGAGACCATCACGATGGATGGGAAGACTATCAATCTCTTGGTTGAGCTCATAGCTCAGGTTACTGGTATCCCCAATGAGGGTTTAAAGTTTTACAAAAACTAAAAGATCTCAGACATGGCGATTAAGAAATTACCTAAGTTTGAGAAGGAGAAGGAGGCTTTTTTCGAAGCTTATGCTAATAGGTTCATTGATGTTTACAAGATCAAAGAAATTTGGCGTAGCACTCTCCTAGTTGTTATGGAGTGCTTTACTCTCGATGGGTGGTTTACATAGGTGCATTCCCATCACTTCGTGTTCTTTAATCACTTCAAGTATAAGGATATTATCAACATTCCTTATTACTTACATAGCTCTTTAATTAAAAGCCTTAATGAGCACAAGAAGACGTCCAAGAAGGCCATTCGACATGAGGGGTTGATCTTATTGATTTATGAACACATAAGGAATTCCATCCCTAACCCTATTGTCACTAGTCCCATTTTGGATAAAGGTAGATGGATTGTAGAAGGTGATATTGAAAGCAGTTCTAAGAAAATAAGGACTGTGAAGAAGGAAGCTTCTGAGTGTAGCTATGAGGACAACGTTACTGATGATTTAGAGGATGAGGAAGGTCGTGATACCCAGAATGTGCAAAGCCCTAACAGAGAACATGAGGAAATTGAGGACTTATAAGATAATGCCCTCTCTCAGAATTTGGGAGAGGGTGAGGAAAAAGACTGTGAGGGGTCTGTGAAAAATGTAGAGCTAGATATTGATACTAATGACAAAGACAATGATGGTACCCAGCAAAAGGAAGATCTTGCTACCCAAAATAGGGAGATTGCTACTGATTCTAAGAACATAGATAAATAGAACAAGGGCGATAAGGAGAATGACAACATTGTCAACTTGGAAGGTAAGTCTCAAGATATTTTGAATTTTGAAGAAATTTTGGTTCAAAATTCCCAAAAGCTTGAGGATTTGGTTGATATTGCTATCCTTTGTATCGAGATGCATAACCCTGATAGGAATTTCCAAACTGAGGAAGTACCCATTCTGGATGAGTTTGTGGCTGGTATGAGGCATGATGTGCATGTTTCTCAAGATACCCAGGATAACATTGAAGAAGAGAGCGAGGACACAAGTGAAAGAAGGGTTAGAGATTCCTCAATTAAATTGATTTTTGAGGACTTCGATGATAAGGAAGAAGTCACTATTGGTGCCCTTCAAACTGAAAAAGTTGAGGCTTTGTACTCTTTCAGACTCAACAAATGGTGTTTCCATGAGATAAATAGGCTTAATGTTAAGTGCATGAAACTTGAGGCCATAAATGCCAGTCTTCAAGAGAAGCTGGAAAAATGGCTCAATGAGGGCAATTTGACTCAGAATTCAAACTTTTCTATCACTGATGTACAAAAAAGGATGGATAATGTGGAGAGCATGATTATTGACATTCTCCAACACAGTAAGGACACTATTTTAGATTCTAGCATTAATATGAACGCTCTGTTCAATATGCTGGATAATGGCCTTGATGAGGAAACTAATCATAAGAATGATACCTTGGAGGCTACTGGTGGGCCGAGCTCCAGAACCCATGCTAGCAACAATAAGAAATCTCCCAATGTTAAGAAGAATGTTGAAGAGCTGAAATGGGTCATTGGGAGGATGGATAATATCCAGGCCATAATGGAGAAGACTCTAGATGAAAAAGCTGGAGTAATGTATTCTATCAGTTGAGCTGGTGTCTTGGCTGGTTTTTTGTCTCACGGGCTGGTTTTTTCCTATTTTCTTATTTTTTGCTGCCTGTGTAGCCCTCTTGTGGTCCATTTGATGATGTTGTCTCTTTTTTCTGGTGCTACTTGTTTCTATCTTTTATTTCTAGATTTGTAAAGGGTTTCGGGTCCCCTTCAAAACCTTCTTTTTTAAGTAATCAAAACATACAATTTTCAATCATAAATGGATAAAAAAGGATATGAACAATTGTCAAATGGACGTTAAAATTTTTGAAAGGATGTTGATGGAAACCTTTGGTCATCACGGGCTTCACTCCAATGTTTGGGCCCAATATAAATAAATAGTAAGAAGGAAAATGACAAATATATGCTATAATTTATTCAAAATTGCATTCGCGTGACGGGGGTCTTCACACGAAGACCCCTACATAAGGTTCTTCGCATGAAGTATTTTCACCACTTCGCAAAAAGATCCCAATTTGTATGAAGGGGTCTAAAATTGACAATTTTCCCACACCTAATTTTCCTGTGCCCAAAAGTGGAACACACTTTTGTGGGATCACCCCCCTAGGAAGTAAAATGAGATAACGCAAGACCCTTTAAATGACCACTTCATACTACAATTTTACTAGTTATGACATTCAAAATAAGAACAACACCATAAAATTCCAAGGCATGCCGATAAACAAAAAACACTCGTCAAGAAAATGATAGAATAATGAAAAAGGCAATGTATGCATAGGTAAACTCTAGACTAGGAAATGAAAAACTCTAATATAACATGATAAAACAACAAAAAATATTTGAAGCTAAGCCATACAATGTGGCACACACACACACACACACACACACACACAAACTAGGTATCATTACATCTAAAATGTGACAAATTAAGATTAGGCCAACATTGAGTACTATTGAAAGCAAGGGAAAATCAATGGCTAAAATAAGTCATTGGTAATAATATTGCTATTATTGAAATAAAACTATACTATTTTTCTTGAAAATGGGGTGAAGCATCTATAAAAGGAAAAAGTCAATAACAATTTTTTTAAAGTTCAATAGACAAAATTTATACACCAATCCCCTTAACTAGATTCTTATTAGGTTTAATAATAACTTAATATTTGAGTGAACTTGTACAATAAGTTTTTAATTTATTTATATAGTGTAAAAAAGTGTACATTAATCAACTTGAACTATTGCAAGGATTGAAACTAATATATGTAAAAATTGTGAAGCTCATGCAACCATAGAGGAGGTCTAAAGAACTACTTTATAAGAAATGGGAGATCAAAGGCCTTTACAGGCCATTGAAAATAGATATCTATTCTTTGATATAAATTCAATATTGACTTGATCGGAGCAAATTTAACATTTGTATTAGCTAGCTTTAGCCTTCCTACCCAATCGCCCCAATGGGAAAGACTGGGAAAGGAAAGACACTGTTAAGGAGATGAAAAAAATTATATCTAAATAAGCTATTTTAAATTTAAAGAGGACTTTGGTATCACCCCAACCTGTGACTAACAGGGAAGGAAATTTCTGAAAACCCAAAACGACTAAAAACACGAGAAATTAAAAGGGATCTCCAAATAGAGGAAGGATATAGAGATGGATTCCAAAGAAGGACAATTAGGATATCTAGAAGGACAATAAGTCCTATGTGAGTGGTGGCTTCATCCTCTACGCCATGACAAAAATCTTTATAAAATGTAGAGAAAGAATTTGAAGGCCCTATAAAATACAATGAAGTTTTGGAAGTAATCAGTGACTGACGTTTCAATGCCTTCTCTTACGCCAAGAATCGTTGGAGTTTTGCAAGTTGTTAGTGATACAAATTATGCAACCGCACACCATAGAACGACATGCACTTCAGACAAAATGGATATTAAAAGATGGAATGCACTCCGACTTCCATGGAATGCACTCCATTCACTTTGGATTGAATCTATAGCTTTTGCATAATTTAGGGTTTGTGAGAAAATAGATATAACAAAAGCTGGCGATAATAGCGGTATGGAATGTTTGTTTTTTTATACACATTGATGCAATCGACTTTCTTATCCTTGGAGCTCAGCCTGCATTGATATTATATATTCTATTTCAGTTCTGAGAGGCCGGCCAATAAGAGATCGAAATTTGAAAACTATAGTTAAAAAATATACAGTGAAGTATAAGGACTCGATTGCTTTTTTTAATGGGCTCCTCCATTGTAGACCATTAAATATTCTATATATTAAATATTTATAGAATATTCTATAAATATTCTATCAATATCTTGTAGACGATTAGGGCGACTTTGGCTCATTAGTTTGCATGCTATCAATATCTTCTTTTATACTCGAGGAAGAAGATAACCTGCCGTCCGAGGAAAAACAAGAGAGAATGATCATGATGGATTGGAGATCTAAATGCTATTTAATGGCGTTGCAGGAAACATGTTCACTTAAGCTATCTTCTGCCATTTACTCTCCAGTGAAGAAGAAGAACAAAAGAGAAAATGGCAAGAGCAGAATTGGTTAGAAAGCTTGTTGTGGTGATAATGGCAATAATGGTGGTGATGAGCATCAGTGCAGTTTCAACACAAGCTGAATGCCTTGGCTATCAATGCACCACGGACGCTGGTTGTGCAGGATACCCGGGCACCCCTGTACCTACCTGCTGTCACATCGACAGCTGCGGAGATGGAATTGGATATTGCTCACAATTGTGCTAGTTTCCGTCACCTCTCATGCTATATCAAAAAAATCGAATCATTTTCTGTTTTCTTTGTTTGTGTGTTTTGATCAGAATTGAGATGCATTCAATCCTAACCTGGTTGGATCGTTTGATGTGGGCTTGATTTTCATTAGGCAAATAATTCCAATGTTGCAGAAGATTTTATTGCTTCTCATATTGTGATCGAAGTTTCTACTGAATGTTTTTGACATGGCAGCTTTGTCTCCTCTAATTTGCATGTGTTTCACAATATTTGTATTGTGGACGAAAATGCTGTTTAATTTGAGAAGGGCTTTTTTTAATATAGTTTGATAATTTATAATCTGTTATGGCAACACATTATTTGAGGGAATCATCATAATAGATTTCTTATCAATTTTTGGGATATTTCAGTTTTAAAACAATATTCTTATAAGTTTTTTTTATTGCTCTTTTAAGCAAGCCTATTAATATTTTAAATAAAAATTTACTTAAAAAAGTCAAGAAATTTTTAATTATCATTATATCTATCGTTTATAAATATGAATACCTCACTAAATTTATTATTAGAAAAAACTAATAAGTGTATAAATAAATGTAAGAAGAAAAGATTATGAAAAATATCCAATTTCTCAAGTCTAGATACATTTCTACAAATATGCACCTAATCAATAGAATCAAATAGGATTCAACTTAATGATTTCAACAATTAAATCTTTTTAATCTTATGATAGTATACTTGACTCTCATTTCATCATTCTATATCTCTTCTTTCACTTGAAGTTTAAATATGATATCAACTTGATATCAAGTTTAAATATGTCTCTTCTTTCATATAATATCTATAAACATGATATCAACTTGTTCTTCATATTTGTATGTTTAGCTCTTTAGTAACAACACATAACTTTACTCTTTAATTTCCTTAAAATTAGGAACCCAAGCAAAGGCAATATGGTCTGGCACTTTGCATTAAGCACACATCTATAATGAGGGAATCTCTTATCTTATCTTTTACAATAAACATTACCATTTCCATTATTTTTGCCTTCTTATCTTATCTATAATCATAAAATCTCTTATCTTTTCTTATTTTTTCTTGTCTTATTGTGATCTAAATTTCTAGTGTATACTTTTTAGGTGGCAGCTTTGTCTCCTCTAATTTGAGGGAATCATCATAATAGATTTTTTTAATAAATTTTTAGGATATTTTACTTTTAAAATAATATTCTTATAAGTTTTTTAATTACTCTTTTGAACAAGCCTATATATATTCTTTTATAAGAAAATTTTGTTAAAAAGTCAAAATAATTTTAATTATCAAAATACCTATCATTGATAAATATGAATACCTCTCTGAATTTATTATTGGAAAAAAGTTAATTAGTGTATATATAAATGTAAGGAGAAAATATTATAAAAAATATCTAACTTCTCAAGTCTAGATGCATTTCTACAATATCCACATAATCAATAGGATCCAATAGTTGTTGGTGATGTTTGGGTTCTATTGTACAAATCAATTGTGAAAAAAATTGATAAGATAATTTAGATGTATCTGAAAAAAAATTACAAGAAATAAGTACATGAATGAAACTGAATGTAATGAAATATAGAACTTAACAATCAAATGTGCTAAAATAATATAGATCTAAAAAATTAAATCTTTTTGATCTTGGTCTGAAGTTCAGAGGGAGAGCTTTGGTGTCTATAAATAGGGTATGGGACACCCAGTTAAAGATGATGCCTTTCACATGCATGTGCATTTGCTCATCCTGGATTGAGGGCCATCCTCATCTTCCCCCCATTTGTGCTTGTATATGGGTAAGGACTTTAGTGGTGCTCAGTTGGAGAATGGTACATTGTTCAAAAATACCATGCTTGGTGGAGGAAGAATACCTATGGTCAGAGTAGGAATCTTGGTGGCTAGAGGACCAAGCGTGTCCAACAAAGAGAATGGAAGACCCTTGGGTAAGGGCTCTAACATGACCCTTTTCATTACTCCTAATTATGAAATGGTTAAAGAGCTTACATTAAAGAGGGTTAGGCTTAAACATGTTGAAATTTTCCTTTTTGTTCTTGATCTTTCCAAAATGCCTTCAAGGAGTTACCTGAATAGTTGGTTCCAATCAATTTAGGTCAAGAAAGTAGGCTTCAAAATTTTCATTTTCATTATGATTTAGAAAGGGCTTTTTATTTTATTATTTAATGAAGAAAATAGATAGAAGGAGGTCTTTAAGGAGTTATGGTCTATTCAAAGTTATTTTTTCAGGGCTATTGAATAAATGCTTGAAGCCAATAACCATGAAATTGCAGTTTTATCTTACACTAGGTAGATAACTGTTAAAAATGTTTTTCCTTTCCTGTGAAAATGGCTTCCTCATATGCTATAATCTATTGGAAATGAATTGCATTTTTAAGAGTCTTTGAATTTATTTCCCCATATGGATGCACAAATTTTGATTGTAGTTAAGACTCAGATTAATCTTCCATGACATATTAGCATTGAATTGGATGAAGAGCATTTCAAATGCCAAATTGATTTTTTGGTTAGTATAAATTCATGCTTCCTTCGAAGGAAAGAAATCCATCAAAGAAGAAATGTATCTCTTACGAGGGGCAATAGAAGTGATGTTGGTTCTACATGCCATGAGGTTGGAAACCTTAACCCTAACACTAATGGGTCTCACCATAATTTTATAGATAAGTCCACTGAGGAGGTCCCTCCTCCTCCACATTGTGCTTACATCCCTACTAACCCTCCCTTGGTTGAGCCCTTTTCTAATGCTGCTAAGCCATTTTCTCCCTCCTCTTCTCTACCCCACCGCTCATCTACCTTTAATGAGGATATTGGCGCTCTGAACTCTACCATTAAAGAAGCCATTGGTTCCTAGGCATCCCCTATTATGCCTTCTATTTCTAATACTAATGTAGGACCACTAGGATCAAAGGGTTAGATAAATTTAGGGAAATGCATGACTTAAAATGCCCAACAACTTGTAGTGGATAAAATCAAGAAACTAGTAGAAATTAGAAAAAGGATTGAAGCAAATGTGTACCTAGAAATTTAAGTGAATAGATCTTATTCTACCCATAATGTTTCTAATTAACAACCATCTCAATCCTCATTCCCTTACATTCATGAGACAATGATATTGGGCATAGAGACACAAGATGATAACAATAGCTTGGTTGATAATTATAGGAAATAGAAGAATAATACTGAGATTGATAAAGAATGTAGTAAAAGAAAGACTCCTCGGGAGTTTGATAAATTAGATTTACTAGGCCAAGTTATTTACATGGAAGGAAAGCTCCATGAATATGATGGTAATCTTTCCCTATTTATAGGATGGATTGAGGTAGTTGTTCATGAGAGTAAGGGGGATGCCAATGCTTGAGATATTATCCCTTATAGACTTAATTTGGCCTTGAGTGTGTGGCTAGAGGCAAATAAGGAGATGGAAGCACTTAATAACAAAATGGAAGATTCTAAAAGAAGGAAGAGATATAGGAGAGATAGAAATTCCTTCACTATCTCGACTCATGTGTTTGTACTCAATAAAAAAGGGGTAAACCAAAAGAATCAAGTGCAACTAAAAAGACACAAAAGGGGTTAAAGGGAAACTAGTTAAATGCTATCATTATTTCCACACCCCAATGGATACAAAACCATATCTTATGGCCATGTAACTGAATTGTGTCTCTTGAAGCATCAGGGGATTGGAATCCCCAGACATGAAATATGTAACTAGGGTATTTTCAAGGCTTCATAAGAATGTTGATATTTTATTTTTGTAAGATCTTAAGGCTCTTCATTTCTCCTTAATATTAATTTAAGATGTATTTGGAGGGATGTTGTGTTTTTAACACCAATGACTCTAACGGTAAGGGGGGTTTCCATCTTAATTAGCTACAACTGAAAGGATCAAGTTTTTAGATGGGGATCCTTTCCTTGCAATAGCGTGGCCTCAATAATTCTTATGTTGAAGGACATGGAGCTTGGGGTTTGTTTAGTGAATGTCTCTCATGATTACCAAGAGAGTATCAACCTATATAAGTTGATGAAGAAAATGGAAGTAGTTCTCTTGATCATTGGAGGATAATTAAATATGATTGAATCCTCAACAGACAAGACCCGAGGATCCAAGTTTGAATAGAAAGGTTAAGAGAGGATCTTCTAGAATAGAATTATTAGAAAACTAATGGGTATATATCCTATGATATGGAAGAATAATAAAAATAAATGGCTATGGTATACATGGTCCAATTCACCATAAGGATCTATAGTAGGCTTGATAGATTTTATGCTAACAAAGATGAATTACAATTTAAAATTATTGGAAATGAAGGGTGGGTAAAAATGAATCCTTGCACCCTTTATAATCACCATCTAGTGAAAAGCACCATTATTATGAGTAACCCTAAGGAGGTGCACAAATATAATAGAGAGTTCTTTATTTTAAATACTAGATTACTTCAAGATAAGAATTTTTTTGGAGGCAATTGGTATCACTAGGTTTTTCAACACATGGAATACTACCCTTTAGGGGGTTATAGATAGATGTAATTGGAATGTTATTAGTTGGAATGGCCTATTCTAAACAGTAGTGATAAAGTGAGACAAGAATATGAGGAGAGTGTAAACCAATCTACCTAATATATTGTACAAACCTCAAGAAGTATTACAGGAAGATCCTAGAAATGGAGACTATAATGATGCCCTCTGGCATTACAAACATGCATTAAGAAGAGTAAAAAATTTCAAGGTTATGGGTTGCAAAATGATGGCTAAGTTGAATTGGGTAAAACATTGAGACAAAGTCTCCCAATTATTCTTCTAGAGACTCTAGTGAAAGGGAGATAAATAAAGAATAGATAGCATTTGGAAAAATGATGTGAACCTCTTGGATCAACAAGAAATTTTGAATGCATTAAAGAGTTTCTATGGTAATCTCTTTAAATCAAAGGATAATACTTTAGAGAAGCAAGTGGCAAGATCTATTATTCGTAGTATTATTTATACTAAAATAGAAAGTATAGATAAGACAGATATGAGTAAAAATATTACCATAGAATAAATTAGCAAGGCTATACTAGATCTAAGAAATGACAAGGCCCCTAGGCCTGACAGATCACTAGTAGATTTCTAGGAAAAAATATTGCATGGATTGGAAAGGATCTTTTGGAGGTGTACAAGGATTCCTTAATGGAAGGTTCTCTTGGAGATAAGAGTAGTTCACTAGAACCATAAAGCTTATCCCTAAGGATGGAAATAGGACACACATAAAAAACAAGAGGCCCATTAAACATTATATAATGTTTACAAGATCTTGGAAAAAATTATAGGGAAAAGAGTAGAAAAAGTTCCCACGAAGGTTATTAACCAAACCAAAACCATTTGTGTTAAAGAAAGGTATATCCTGGAAAACCTTTTGACATGTTGTGAGGAAATAAATTAGGCCAAGGAATCTAATCAACAAGCATCTATGCTACTAATATACTTTGAGAAGGAATATGATTACATTTAATGGAGTTTCATTCATATGATTCTATATGGACTAGGTTTCCCCTTTCAATTGTATCACATGGTTAATACATTAATGCAATATGCAAAGGTGATGGTAGAATTTAATGGTGCAAGTTTTGAAACCTTTAGTTTGTCTAGATCAATTAGGCAGGGTTGTCCCCAAGAACCCGCATTATTTGTTTTAGCTTCAGATGCCATGCATTATCTACTAAGGGATAGATAAATTTCCCCAAACATGAAAGCATCCCTTATCCCAAACTAGGATGATCTCTCAGATATACATTTTTCTGATGAGAAAAAAATATTAACTTTAATAAAGGAAGAAAATGTGGATGCATTGATGGGAAAGATGGATATATATTTTCCCGATTCTAGTAGTAAAATATCTCTACATAAATAAATTATGCTGGGATATAATGAAAGTCCACCAGACTATTTCACCAAATATTATATTCAATGGGGAGGACTATACCATCAAGCTAGGTACTTGGGAGTCTTATTTTCCCTTAGTTCTAACCTTAAAGAGTAGTGGCACTAGATTCAAGGGAAGATAGAAAATAAGTTAAAGAGGTGGAACAAACAATACGTTACTATGGTAGGAAGAGTGTAGATTTTTCAAAAGATTTTATCTTATAAAATCTACTACTCATAAATATGTCTATTCAATCAATATCAATTTGATCACATCAAGAAGTAGATTAACAAATTTATATGGTTAAAGATGGAAATTGTAACAAGAAGAAACATGAGGTGAAGTGGGCTTAGTGTACAATGAGAAAAGATAGGGGGACTGGGTTTGAAGGATATTAGGATACAAGGTATCTCACTTACAGCTGAGTGGATCATAAAGGCTCTCCAAGATATTGAAAAATAGTAAGTACTGATAAGGTATAATATCTCTAGGTATGTGCCCAAAAAAATCCCCTCTTAGAAGTTTCTCCCCCTTTTTAATATCATTACAACACAATTTTCTCTAAGACCTATTGGAGCAGTTTTTTTAAAATCAATTTGGAAGCCATGGGATGTGATAAGGAAACAAATTAGTTAGAATGGAATTTTTGATGGTAGATAGAACATTTGTGGTGAAAGGTCCATATGGTGGAACCTTAGACGTAGACATAACCATCTTTTCCTCCTGCAAGTTTGTTTGGGTATATTTTGGGCTAGAAAAGGCATTAGAACTTTCAATGACATAATGCGAGAAGGGTATCTTATCTTGTGGCATAAAATCATCTTAGTATTAGGAGTTCATACTACCCATTAGAGGACATATGCTATCATCAGATATGAATGTTCCATCTTACCCCTTCCTAAGCCTTGTATCTTTATTCATAATAGATATGCATTTTTTTCTTGGCTTGATGGAACACGTCATCCTTTTCTTAAGGCCAAAGTCATCTATGCTCAATTTTCAAACAATTTAGACATCCTCTCACTTGTTTCTTCTTGCTAAAATTTTTCTCTTGACCCAAACTCATGGTAGACCCTATACTATAATTTATGGAGTAGACTTATCGAGACCTGGAAAATATGCTTCCTTTGGAGCATTCTTCTAGAAAAGTTACTTGTTCATAATAAGGATGAAGATCTTAATATTTGTCCCTTATGTAAGGTTCCTAAAACTATAAATCATGTCTCCTTTGAATGTTTATATGTTAAAGAAGCTTGGAATTTAGTTGGTTTAAGTATTGGTTCTCACATTATCCCTTGGGAGGTCATTATAGGACATATCAATAACTTGAATAATAGTTTTAACTTTTTTTTGTCTATCCTCTCTTGTGAAAGTCTTTGGCAAGTTTGAAAATATAGGAATAATGAATTTTTTAATGGTTTCACTAGAGTTTTTACTGATTCTCTTTGGAGACTCATAATAAATGATGTTGTTTGGTATATTATGGTCACAATGGGTCTCTCCAAAGACAAGTTTGAAAAGATTCTACATGATGTCACCATGATGGTCTTCACATGGGAGATGTCACATTGACACACTTGGACTAGGAGGAAAGAAGATAAAAATCATTTCAAAAATTATTTGGATAATTTCATGGAAGATTAGGAAAGATAAAAGAGGGATCTAGGGAGGTATGAGATTGATCATGCACCTAAAATAATTGTAGCATTAGGAAACATGGAACAAGAGGTAGCTATACCACTTGCAATTATAGTGTGAAGAAGAGATAGCATAATGCCAAAGGTAATTTTAGTGCTCAAATGGTTAGGTGGAATAGTACCATGGAATACATAGTTTACGGATCATGAAAAAAATATGCCCACTTAATGGTTTTTATTATTTACAATATAATGTCTTATGGATATATTCATAAACTATCTAACTATAAATATCATTCTAGGAATAGTGGGTGGGTATTGATTTTTTGGTTATACCTCTAAATTTCATTGTTATCATAAGTATTATACTATATTGAGCTCTAATATTAAAAAGCACATTTTATTCTTGTGATAGTATACTTGACCCTCTTTTCTATTAGTATTATAAGGCACTGAGAGGGGGGATTGAATCAGTGCAACCCCAAATCTGAAACTAAGACTGATTATCCTTCGAATTAACCAACATGCAAATATAAATATCAAGTAACAACACAACACATGAAACATTCATACAATAAAATACGTGACACTAAGATTTGTCAAGGAAACCATTGTTAGAGGGTGAAAACTATGTGTGGGGATGATGCCCATAACATTTCACTAGTGTACTTGTAAATCAGGCTTGTTATGACCAGTTACAATAACCCTTTTTGGGATATATTTGGTTAAGAGTATTTGCAACCTGGTTAAGATCTTTAAAGACCTGTTAGATTATAATCTATTACAAGATTTAAAACTCAAGCTGATGAGTCACCCTGTTAAAGAATTTATCCTTTAGATCCTATTAGAGATCCTTCTCACCCTATTAAAGGATTTAGCTTGCTAGTCTATTAGATTCAACAAGTAAATAATAATATGATATTTACACTCAATGCATGATAGACCCGAAGAAATCCAAATCAACTGTGTCACTCAAATTGTTTTTTGCCTCTATACTATCTCCAACAATCATCATATACCATCACAACAACCATTTATTTACTTATTCTAGGTTGGCGCTAGAACCCTAAAATGTTTTATAAGTCAACCCTTAAATCCAACTTAAACATATGATTAAGTGAGCCAAAAAGAAAATTTAACATCCTTAATTTTGACCCAAATCATTAAATCTTGCAAACATGTTGGCCAACCCTTATTATTTGATCACAACACCGATCTAACCAACTGTTTCCACTAGTTCACTATTCTAACTTCTAGTTCCACTTCAATCTTTAATAACTTTCAAAATACTCCAAGATAGCTTATGCTATCATGGGAATAGATAGATATACCTTTGTAGATTTTAACTCTATGACCATGCACCTTAACTTTATTTATTGTTCCATATTTGATTAATTTTTCATTGCACACTATCTTATGCCGGTTGACTGAATAGTTAAATTTTATCACATTCATCTTCACCTCCATTGATAATACTAATTTATTGCCTCCAATTAATCAAATTTCCACGAATTGCAATACAATAATACATTTGTGTGATCAAAGACAACATCATCTTCATCAAATGCCAACAATATCCCTCTTTGGCATTGATGGCAATACTAAGAAATTTACTAACCAATGCATAAGCAAAAAATACATCAAAATGCAAAAATAATTAACTAAACCTAGATAACATAATAAAACCCCCAAGGAATTATATACATTTATACTACTCCCTTAACCCATTACATAAATATTCTTTTCCAAATTACTACACTACCCCCCCTTTGACCACAATGACAAACAAATTACAAAAGTAGAAATTTTTTTATTTATGTAGAGTAGCATAACCTTTTTACATTCTACTGAAGATATCATTGTAATTACACTTTGGCATCTAAGGTTCACTGGCCCAATTCTTCGATAGATCTTCCATAATGAAAATTTGTCCACAAAGTAAAACTGCTTAGAATGCCTCAATACTTTCAACAATGCATACATTAGGGTGTGACAATGCCTTCTCTTCTTCCTTCACACCTTGTTGCAAAACATCTAACCTGGGAATCAACAAGCCCTACAACTCCATCAAATTATCCATCCTTTTGTCTTTCTCATTGATATATATAAGGTTCGATTTACCTAGGTTGATTAGTTATCCTTTGTCATCTTACATCCAGTTACCATAGGTGTACCAACTAGTTTTGAATCTTCCATACTGGATGTCTTCAAGACTTCTTTGATGTAGTTAGAATGTGTGATATATATGCCTTCCTTCTACTATAGTATTTGCAAACCAAGAAATAATTTGATCTCACCAAACATTGACATTTCAAACGCTTTCCTCATTTCATCAGCAAAAGACTTACATAAAGTATCATGACCTCCAAATATGATATCATCAACAAATATTTCAGCAATAAGAATCTTATCATCAGTTTCACATTTCAAATACAAATTGTTTTTGTCACTTGTTCTAACAAATCCAAATCTTATAACACCCAAGAATGCAGTATTTCATACCATGCTCTCGGTGCTTTCTTTAGTCCATATAACTCCTTGTGTAGCTTACATACCATATTCTTTTGATTAGGATCAACAAAACCTTCAGGTTGTTAAATGTATAGCTCTTCTTCAAGTATCACATTCAGAAATGAAGATTTCACAATTACTTGATATACCTTAAATCATTTATAAGAAACATATGCAAGTAGTATTCTCAATCCTTCAAGTCTAGAAATGGGTGCAAAATTTTATCCATATTTAATTCCTTCTTCTTGTACATAACCTTTGCAAACTAGTTTTGCTTTGTTCCTTGTTACATCTCCATTCTTATTCAATTTGTTTCTAAATATCCATTTTGTTCCAATCACATTTTTGTCTTTAGATCTCGGTACCAATGTCCATGTCTTCTTTTTTCTATATTTTCTCAATTTCTTCATTCATTACCTTAATCCATTCATCATTTGACAATGCATCTCTAACAATTTTAGGCTCAAATTCCCAAACTAAACATGCAATAATTCTTAACTTACTTCGAGTCATCATTCCTTCTCTTTTATCTCCAATTATCTAATCTAATGGATGGTGTCTTCTCACATACTTTGCAAGTACAAGTTCAGATCTTAGTTCTTCAGTATGTTCTCCACTCGGTGCATGATCATCATTCTCATTACTAACTATTTGTTGTTACTCAGTCTATATAGACTATTTCTCAGTAGTATTATTCTGTTGCTTGATGACTCCAAACTGTTACTCAGGTAGAGTTTTAGGTTCTTCAATATAAACAAATCTACCATAGTCTTCTAGTTCATTCTTGCTTTCTTCATTATTTTTTTTCTGCAAACTCATCAACTCTCACATTTGCACTTTCAATCATTTTTTTAGTAGCCTTGTTCAAACATATTTAAGCCTTTCTTCTAGTCAAATAGCCTAGAAATATCCCTTCGTCACCTTTTGAATCAAAATTTCCATTTCTACCATCTTTTAGAATGTAACATCTACTTCCAAATATTTTGAAATAACTCACATTAGGTGTGTAACCATACCATAGTTCATAAGGTTTCTTGTTTTATTCTTTCTTCTGTTGAACTCGGTTCAATGTGTAAACAACAGTTCTAATACCTTCTCTCCAGTACATTTGTGCAACATCTTTTTCAGTCATTAGTATTCTAGAACAATCAACAATTGATCTATTCCTCCTTTCAGAAATCCCATTTTGCTAGGATGTCCTCAGTGAAGATACTTGTCTCTTTATTCACTACTACATTTGGGGCCAAATTTTGACTGAAGTTTCCGACGGGTAACTTTTTATTACAAATTTGGTGTTTTTTTTTTGTAATAGGCCTCGATGATGTCGGTATTCCAATGGGTGTTTAATTGACCATCAAAATTTTGACAGATTCGGGGTATAGATAAAAAAAAAGTGAAATGGCCTCATCATTTTTATTTCAATTGGATAGAGGGAGTGGGAGAAAAGGATCAAAAGCTGAGCACGAGAGAAGGTATGTGATTTCTTCATCTTTTGAGCCTCTGGCATCATATTCAAATGCATTTCATTTTATTTGATCATGAATGCTCTATGAAATGACCACATTCTACTAGTGTCATACCATAGCCAGTGCTTTATCTCTATTATTTGATGTTATTGGTGCTTGTGCTCAAGGATATCGATTCACCGTATTCAAATGTTTGGATTCACGTTTGTTAATATTACTAGAATATATGTTTAATGATGCCATTGTAAATTTCTGTCACTGAAATGACTGCATTCTACTGGTGTCATGCCCTAGCCTGTGCTTTAACTCCATTATTTGATGTTATTGGTGCTTGTGCTCAAGGATATCCCTTTTTTTGAAATGTTGACTGTGGTTATCAAATGGACAACCCGTGAGCTTCTAGCTAGGTGCCATTTGTATTGATAGCTTAGGGCATCAAATGTATTGTATCATTGATAGTTGATACTTTGTTAAAAGGAAATAGTACAAAGACCAATTTTTATTTAGTTTCTCTATTTTGATCCCTAAGTGGTTTAAAACCCTAGAGAAGTATATGCAGATTTACGGATGCAGTTGCAAGATACATAGCAGCCGATACTTCACAATAAATCCATGCATCCAATTTGAATAGCAATTAATACAAAGAACTAGGGTCCTCCAATGGCCCAATCATCCAGACCTTGACTGTCCCCTCAACCAGTGACCCTTCAAAACTGGGTTATCATGCAATCAATGAGTGATCCTTCATTCTCCTAGTGAGCTTCTAGGTAGGTGCCATTTGTATATTTGATAGCTTAGGGCATCAAATGTATATTGTATCATTGATAGTTGATACTTTGTTAAAAGGAAATAGGACAAAGAATGATTTTGATTTAGTCTCTGTATTTTGATCCCTAAGTGGCTTACAACCCTAGAGAAGTATATGGAGATTTATGGATGAAGTTGCAGGATACATAGCAGTCGATAATTTACAAGAAATCCATGCATCCAATTTGAATAGAAATTACTACAAAGAAATAGGGTCCTCCAATGGCGCAATCATCCAGACCTTGACTGTCCCCTCAACCAGTCACCCTTCAAAACTGAGTTATCATGCAATTAGTGAGTGATCCTTCATTCTCCTGGTCTGCCCTACATCCAAACATATTGGAAATACACAATACAATGATAACAAGTCTTTCACAATCCTCCTTCTGTCAAGGAACACTATCAACCATCCCTTCCACATAGCATTTCACTATTTTATGAGTGGATTGTGTAGGAACAGTTAACATTAAACAAGAAGAAAACACCTCAACACATCTTGGAAACCATTGAATTCAATAATAAATGAAACCTAACACTAACACTATTCCTTCCATAGTTGCAGGATACATAGTAGTCAATAATTCACAAGAAATCCATACATCAAACTTTTATAAGGATATCCTACTAATCAATAGGAATTTTCTTGAGATGACCAATGATTATGCATTTTGATGGCAGTGTGCTAGTTCAAAAGGATAATATAAATCTGAAACAATTTTTTCTGATTTTCTCAAACTATAAATGTGGTTAAAGGGAAAATATTATGTGGAAAACCCACAAACCAAGCTAGAAAATGATTGTACATCAAATTATTCTTATATTCACTCAAGTATTGCTATGCTTTAGCTACCTGACCTTTGAGCTTCATCTAGAGGAATGTGTAGCTTTAAGATAGAGTTACTTCTTGGGCCTTACAATAGGGTGGAATATGATCAAGATTTGTTTAGGCTGTATCTTTGTTAGTCCCATTGTTAGGGTCTTATAGTTCATGGTTTGAATCTATTATGGTTGTGTAAGGGATTTGTAGATGCTTTTTCTAACATAATTATTGGACACCATGATTGGAACAACTGGTTGTTGGCTATTGTACACATGAATCATATTTGTCAATGGTTCTTTGTGTTCAAGAATTCGTTGATCAATCTTTGAGATTTATTGTCCCAGCTTTAAAAGAGTGATAACAGATATAGTGAGTGCTTTCTTTTCCAAGTGTTTTGCGGGTGCCATTATCTTCTAAGAGTAATTGCTGGAACCAAATTATGCTCTTTGCCTCTAGTAAATATTGCAGACACAACCATCTTCTTGGTGAAGGGTTTCTTCCATCCCCATGAGGCACTATTGCATGGTTTCCATTCCCTTGTAGTTTACTGAACCTAATTTAATACAAGTGTGCACTATTTTGGGTTCCATAATTTATGGCCCCTACACTGTGGTTGTTAGCCTAATTAAGACAGGCCTACCTTTGCATATAATAAGAGGCCAACATGAAACAAACATCTAGAGGTTAGGGGGTTGTTCCCTATCCATAATTTATTATTTAAGTGCTAAGTGATGATGGGTATATTGTGTAATTCATACCTAGTGTGTCTCTTTCTTTCTCTCCACATTTCACATTAGGAGTATATGTTATAAAATACTAATGAAATCAACTATATGTCAAATCTAATCAAAATTGCAATATAAAGATTAAAATAGATCTTGAAGAAATATGGGAACCATTTTTGACAAATATTGTACAAAGGAAGAGAATACTCCAAAGAGGAAATGCTTCAATGTGGAACAATTGAAGGACAATATTTTACTTTTATATGCACATCTGCAATGTTTTTGATATATTTCTGAGATAACAAAACCATAGAAAGAATAGCATATAGAAGAAAGTAAAGAATAATGATCATACTTTGAGATATTGTGGAAAATTAAAGGAAAGAATGCTTGGTGGGGTTATCATGCAATCAATGAGTGATCCTTCATTCCCCTCTTCGAGTGACCCTTCAAAATTGAGTTATCATGCAATCAGTGATTGATCCTTCATTCTCCTGGTCTGCCTTGCATCCAAACATATTGGAAATACACAATACAATGATAACAAGTCTTTCAAAATCCACCTTCCCTCAAGGAACACTATCAAACATCCCTTCCACATAGCATTTCACTGTTGTATGATTGGATTGTGTAGGAACAGTTAACATTAAACAAGGAGCAAACTCAAGGGATAATCACACCAAGAAAAGAAGATCAAATAGCAAATGAAAAGAAGGTTCTAAGGCTTGGTAGAAACTCTAAGAAACAAACTAAGTGAGTTTCATCACATAGCCCTCACCCCTTGGGTTGTCCTATTACTAGCCACTCCGGGCCCTGGGCCCCAAGTAGGCACATGCGGAACTAAAAGCCTTTCATACAGAAAAATGCCATTCGATTATACCTATGCATAGGCACCTTCTCCCACTCCCATCCATAGCCTTTACTAGAACTAATGGCATGAACGAGGCATACATTAATATTTTTAGTGTTTGAACCCATTCCCATAATTTTTAATTAAATTATCACTTGTTAAAACAACTCTTGAGTCAATTTTCCTGGTACTAGCCACTTAGGGCCCCGACCTCACATAGAGAGCCACTCACTTAGTGTTCTTAGGTTTTATACCCTTAACCCAAACATCACATACACATCATACCTGAAGTAAAACACATCATAAACACATTTGAAAACTTGCATCAAATAATAGAAAAGAATAAGAGAGTTTAGGGACGTTTAGGAAAATTAGGAGCGTTTAGGGAGGCCTAGAATAGTTCTGATCATCTGGACAATCCTAAACCCTAATCCTACTTCCTAAACACATCATAAACCTTATTAAAGCATCTAAATGCACCATATAACCTCCACCAAACAAATAATGAACATATATAGTTTATACAAAATTCCATATGCAAAACACAATGCTCCATCTATGGAAACCTCTGTGCTTGAAATTTAGCTAAGTCTGAATTTTTTAGAAATCTCCAAAATCTAGAATCTACATCTTAACTCCTATAAAGCTGAAAACTATCTCAAACATCCTGAAGTATTAACATTTTATAATTTATACAAATATAACTTAAAGTAAATCAAACTTATACTTAAATGTTATATTTGTATAAATCCTGCCTAAACCCTAACCCAGGATCAAGCTGTGCATTTGGTTGGAGAAGATATGCATTTGGTCCAAGGAATTGGGCACTTGTGGTCTGGAACTATGCATTTGGTCATGAAAATTGGGCATTTGGTTTGCAGACTTGGGCATTTGTTTTGCAGACTTGCGCATATGTTTTGCAAACTTGCACATTTTTTTATAGTAACTGCGCATTTAGCTTGTAGAGCTACGCATTTTTTGATGAGCACTATGCATTTGATCTACAGAGCTGTGCATTTGTACATAATGATAGAAAATTAAAAAAATGACTGACATATCTGACTTGGGGGTAAAACTAGGTATTAGAGGGACTGTGTATGCCAAATCTGGGAAAGACCCATTTGAGATCTCCCAGTTTCCATATAAATATGGCCCTCCAACTATGATTACTAGCCATCTAAACCTACTCTAGATTTGAACAATGAAACATGGTATAAAACTAACCTATTTCTAAGAAAGGGAAAAACACCATTTCCAAAGTCTTGGATTATCTTATAGACTCCTGAGACATATGGGAAGATGTCACAAGGATCCTAGAATGTCTAAAAACACTCGCTAAAGAAAGATAGAAGCCAACAAATACATAGCAGTAATTTACATAAAGCTTCTTATATCTATAATAGTAACAATACATAAATCCTTCTCTACACAATACAACAACATAGTTCTGTTATAAAGTAAAGTCCACCAAGATAACTGAGAGGGGGGGTGGGTGAATCAGTTTTTAGATAATTATAACATTTATCAACTTCAATAGTATTTAACCATATAAGCAACATAATCAACAACCATAGAAAGATATTCATACACAATAACACAATGACACAAGATATGTTGACTAGGGAACCTCTTGATCAAAGAGTAAACCCCAGTGGGAATGATGCCCACAAAAGATGCACTAATATGAAAATTCCTTGTCAAAGGATGGAATCTATTAGGAGTCTTATGAAATACATTTAGTACATATCAGTCCCTTTTAGGAGACTTTGAATCCCTACTAAAAGTTTCTAATTCTATTAGGAGTTATGGAAGATAGAAGGACCCACTGTCCAAACAACTTCAATGGAAAGATCACCGAACACACCGTCCAAATGATCTCTAGATTATTCAAAAGAATAATATCAAACTATTACTGATCTCAACAACATGTTACCTCTCCTATGACTGTGCCAAACTGCACTTACTGCTACACCAGATCTCAGATTCAAATCTCTATACCTCGCATACCTTCTTTCCACAAATTCACTTTCACAATTTCATTCACTCTTTTCTTATCTTCATTACATACATCACAACAAGGAAAACATTCCTTTCTTTATACCACACTCAAGTAATTACAAATGAGTCGGCATCCAAATTACAAAATAAAAGTTTCCATACATTACATCAAAATTACACAAAATTGTCAGCTTCCAATTAGAATAACCCTTCACTTGTGTGACCTCAAAGTTAGTGCTATCATCCACATCACTATCAACATGTCTCCAACTTCCCTTTAATTGCACATAACCAGATTCCATCTCAATTAGGAGATATCATCTGATTTCCAAAAACTGCTACTCAGGAACACTGCCTGAACACTGCTTCAACTAAAATGCTCATAACTTCCATGAATAAAACAATTACTATCTACGCTCTTAACCATGAACATATAACATATCATATAGTAAATCCTTAACATCTCATAGCTTGATCTTCAATATCCCACATGCACTAATCCAAACACTATTTGCTCCTTTGCTAATCTCAGTAGATCACTGTGTTGACATCAATGACAATCATAGTCATGAATGCAACAACAACTACTATAGAATGTCTACTAATACTCCCATAAGATATATTCAGCATTCATTCCTAACCATCTCCCCCATTGGAATTGATGGCAACATAGATGAAAAACATCCAATGTTCCATAAATCTAATACTGCAACACTGCTGCTAAAAAAAAACATATTTTCAAGTCCTCTTCATCAATCAAATCTTGCTTCATTTTCCCATTTAATTCTCTCCAACATATGGTATAAATGGTTTCTCATGTACACTTCTCCCCCATTGACATCAATGATAGAAATTTCATCATTATGTCAACAACAGCTCCAATGTCAAAAGACACTGTTCAGAAAATACATTTACTAGAGTCCTCATGACTTAGCTCAAATACACATACTCCCCCATAGAGGAAGTACCAACATCCAGTCCAGAATAAAGATAAGGCTCATATACCACTGGACAAATGCAACAATCTACATCACTTCTCAAAAGTAGGCTAGGGCATAACCCCAAGCATACCTCTCAGATACTCAAATGTATCCTTAGGAAAAGGTTTTCTAAATATGTCTACAATATTCTCCTTTGTGCTTATGTATTCAAGTCTTACTTATTTCTCATCAAATTTCTCTCTCACTACATGATACTTAATCTCTATATGATTTGTCTTAGAATGTAATACAGGGTTCTTAGACATACTAACTGTGCTAGTGTTATCACAATGTATAACAATAGGCTCAACAAACTTTATTCCAATATCCTTCAGTATCTACTTCATACAAATTATTTGGTTACAATTATTTTCTTCTGCTACATACTCTGCTTCTGTTGTGCTTTGTAAAATACAATTCTATTTTTTTCTTAACCAAGAAACCAATCTTCCTCCAAGGAAAAATGCTTCATCACTGATGCTATTTTTATCATCAACACTACCTCCCCAATCAGCATCTATATATGCACATAGGGTAAAATCATCAAATTTTTTCATACCACAATCCATATTCCATTGTGCCTCTTAAATATCTCAGTATCCTCTTTACTGCTGCATAATGTGATTCTCTAGGTTCAGCTTGAAATCTTGCTACAATTCCAATTGAATGTGCTATATCAGGTCTTGTATGTGTTAAGTACTGCAATCATCCAATCATAGATTTGTACTTCTTTTGTTCAACTGCAGGAGTCTCATCCATGCTAGATAATTTATGTCCAGTTACCATAGGTGTTCCAACTGGTTTACAGTTCTCCATTCCAAATCTTTTCAGCAAATCATTCAAGTACTTTGTCTGGCTAAAAAAGATACCATCAATGTTATGTGTTATCTACAATCCCAAAAAATATTTCATTTCACCAATCATACTCATTTCAAATTCAGTCTTCATTTCATTTGCAAATTTATCATTGTCTTCATCTTCTCCTCCAAAAATAATATCATCAACAAAATAACTACAATCAACAAACCATTTTCAATTAATTTTGTATATAGGTTGCTATCATCTGTTCCTTTTGTAAATCCCAATTTTATCAAATACTTATGCAATCTTTCATACCAAGTTCTAGGTTCTTTCTTTAGTCCATATAAAGCTTTCTTCAGTTTGCATATCATGTCTCCTTCTTGAGTCAAAGGAAAACCTTTAGGCTACTCAATGTAGACTTCTTCTTCCAACTCTCCATTCAGAAATGTTGACTTTACATCCATCTGATACACTTTGAATTTATTGCAAGCTGCATAGACCAAAAAAATTCTTACTACTTCAATTCTTGCTATAGGTGCAAAAGTTTCTTCATAGTTAATTCCTTCTTGCTGTGAGTATCCTTTACATACCAATCTTTCTTTGTTCCTTATTACTTCTCCTTGTTCATTCATCTTGTTTATGAATACCCATTTTGTTCCTATAACATTCTTATCTTTAGGTCTAGGGACCAATTCCCATGTTTTGTTCTTTTTAAATTGATCTAGTTCTTCTTTCATAGCTTTCATCCAATTGTCATCTTCACAAGCTTCACTAGTAGATTTAGGTTCAATTTGAGAAATCAAACATAATTGTTCTTGTACCTTATTTTGAGTCTAAACTCCTATGTCTATGCTTCTAATAATTTGCTCAACAGGATGATTCCTTGATAAATTCTTGTTAGGTGTCACTGTCTCAGATATCACTTCAGGTGTCGATTCTTCAATGATCTCACTGTGGCTTTCATTCAACAAATCACTATCAGTTTCATAGAATAATTCAGTAGTCTCAGTGTTAGGTCTAGGATGAATTATTTCATCTGATTCATAATCAAGCATTCTTTCCTCAATTTTAAACTTTTCATCAACTTTAACATTTGCACTTTCAACAATAGTCTTAGTTCTCTTATTGTAACATCTATAAGATTTACTCTTCAAAGAATATCCAAGAAATATACCTTCATCACTTCTAGGATCAAACTTTCAAATATTATCATCACTCTTTATATAACATTTGCTTCCAAAAATTCTAAAATACTTAACTGTAGGTGCATGTCCAAACCATAATTCATAGGGTGTCTTGTCTATGTTTGCTCTGATTTGTACTATGTTCATTGTATATATTGTTGTGTTCACTGCTTCTCTCTAGAATATCTTCGCCAAGTCATTCTCAAATAACATAGCTCTTGTTGCTTCAGTCACTAATTTGTTTCTTATTTCTGCAATACCATTTTGTTCAGGTGTCCTAGGGGCTGAAAATTGTCTCTTAATACCATTCACTTCACAAAAGGTGTTAAATTCTCTAGAAGTAAATTCTCCACCTCTATCTGATCTCAAACATCTAATCTTCATTCCAGATTCATTCTCAACTTTATTCTTAATGATCTTAAACTTATCAAATGCTTCAGATTTTTCTTTAAGAAATGCAATCCACATCATTCATGTAAAATCATCAACAAGAATCATAAAATACCTTTCTCCATAGAATCATCTAGTCCTTGTAGGACCGCTCAAGTCTGTATGAACAATCTCCAACTTCTCTACTGAAGTAAAATTCTTACTAGGAAATGAACTTCTCTTCTATTTGGCCATCACACATTCCTTGCAAATCATGTTAGTAGGTTTCATAATTTTAGGAAAATCTCTTACTGCAAGTGTAGTACTCACTTTCACAATGATATCAAAATTTATATGACAAAATCTTCTATTCTATAACCAACTATCATCAATCTTATTAATCAAACACATCATCTCAGTAGGATTCAACTGAAATACATTACCTCTTGTTCTAGATCCAGTACCAATCGAATTTCCATATTTGTCTTTTTGTAATACCCTCTCCTATGGTGATACATGGACTTTTCTGATTTGGACATTCTATTATGATGGTTAGAACTATACATTTACATTTATGTTTTGTGGATGATGATATGTTTATCAGATGATCGATATGCTCATTTATGGTTATCATTTATATGTTTATGAGATTAAAAAATCATCTATTTTTATATTTTTTATGGATCTAACCCAAGGATTTGAATCTAACCATTATCATGATGTTTTATGTTTCATGTATATATGTTTGATGTGTTTTCATGACTCAGGATGAATTTGTAGTTACTCACTTAGTTGATGTCCACATGATGTATCGATCCTGGTCATCTACTTGCATATATCTGATTTGTATGTATATGTATATGTATCCATGTATCTCTTCTTGGTGATGTAGGAGTACAAGTACCGGGTATCATCTCCACCTGGTTTCACAGGTCTAAGCGATCCCTCAAAATCCTCGATCATTGTTGTTGTTACGGAGATATCACCAGGTTCCATAGGAAGGAACTCTGCCTCTAAATCCTTTTTACCTTTAGGTGGGGAGTTCCTGAGTCAGTCCCTTGTGTGGATGATGTAGTTCTATGTCCTCTCAATTTGTTGGTTTTGTAGATCTTGTAGTTGGTTTCTTGTCTTTTGCATTCATTGAGAATGAAGTTTTGAGTATGGTAGCTCTAATTGTCTTCATGGTATGTTCAATTTTGTTAGTAGATTATTGATGTGAATTACTGTTCATATGAGGGTATGGTTTAGTAATTATCTTTATTAGTAGCTACTTACATACTAGCATATCTTGTTAGGAACAAGTTAGTATGTGATTAAATCATGCGATTTTAATATCAATAATAATAAAGAGTTTTATGGTATTATTTTATAATACTCATAATAACAAAATGTCTAAGGCAATGTTAATAATAAATGTTTTAATCATAGTAGTATATATATATATATATATATATGAAGATCATGATTATTATATATATATATATATAAAATAAATTAATTATGTGAAGGAAATTATTATACTAAGGTAAGGTTATGTTATATTTATATTTAGGTAATAACTTTGGTAAATTATCATATAGTAAGTTGGTGAAACTATTCCTAAAATAATTATTATCTATTTTGTCATCCTCAAATTTAGGAGACATAAATTAAAGTCCTATTTAAAATTTATTTATTCCTTTACGGGAATGGTTTTACAAACCGTAGAATTAACAGATAACCGGTGGATAGTTGCATCGGTTGGAATACCTGTGCAACTACTCCCCAATCTATATACAAAGGGATCTCCTGTGTGAGAGGGGGTTGGAGATGAATTTGGATTCAAGAAGAGATATAGTATAGTTGGGCATTTTATTTGTAGGGAATTATAGTGGTGAGGAGAGAATTCTTTATTCTCTGAGAGTAGAGTTTTGTTGATTCGGGTAGAGGCTGGAGTTTGCATCCAGAAGGATTGGAAGGAGTGCTGGAAGAGTTTGAGAGGAGTAGATTCTTCTTCATCAATTGGTCTCCGCAGGACTCTAGGTTGGAATCCATCCCGAGAGATAAATCTCTTTTATTATATGAATGCTGGTTTTAGATTTGTTTGAATGCTTCTAAATATGTTTTTTTTTGCAGAAATTTTATACATTATTGTATTATTGTAGTGTTGCAAAACATTGATACATTATTGTATTCTATATTATTATATTATTATATTATTGCATAACATTTATGTATTATTTGTATTATTGTATTCTGTATTATTGGAGAATGTTTATGTATTTTGTATTATTGTAGAACATTTATCCATTATGATATTATTGTATAAAAATTTATACAATTATAAGTTGTAGTATTGTACAATGCTAGCCATTTTAGGATTATTTATATTTTATCTCCTGTGATTAAGAAATGTGCAGAATATTTGTATTTAGTTTTCTGTTATTGAACCATTCTGTTTCATTTCAGCAAGAAATTACATTTTCTATCATTAAACATTCCCTGTCATTTTCCCGAGTTGGTGATTGTGTTTTCTATCATTAAACATTCTCTGTCATTTTCCCAAGTTGGTGATTGTGTTTTCTACCATTAAAGATTCTCTATCATTTTCCCGAGTTCACAATTGTGTTTTCTGTCATGAAAGATTCCCTATCATTTTCCAAGTTGTAGTATTACATTGTTTTATTCCCGTGTTTGGATTAGGGTTTGTATTGAATCCTGAGTTGTATTATTAGGAAGTTAATATTTGTATTGAATCTCGAGTTGTATTATTAGGAATTTAGTATTTGTATTGATTCTCAAGTTGTATTATTTACCAAGTTATTATTATTAGTGTTGGTTTACACAAGTTGTATTATTTACCAAGTTAGCATTATTTACCAAGTTGGCATTATTAGGATTTGTTTATACAAGTATAACATTTAAGTATAAGAAATTAAAGTATATTATACTTTAATTTATTATACTTACATGTTATACTTGTATAAAGGAATTAGGTTCCTTTTTGGATGATTGGAATAGGTTTCAGCCTCCTAGGAGTTAAGATGCAACTTCAAGATTTTAGATTTTTCAAAAAATCAGACTTAGTTAGATTTCAGGCACATGAGATTTTACAAAACTTTGTCTTTTGGCATATAGAATTTTGCGTAAACTTTAATTATGTTCATTATTGGTTTGGTTAGGGTTATATGGTGCATTTAGATGCTTTAATAGGGTTAGGATGTGGGTAAGAAGAAAAGTTAGGGTTTAGGATTGTCTGAAGGTTTAGGACTATCCTAGGTCTCCCTAACCACTCCTTATTTTCCTAAACATCCCTAAACATCCCTAAACTCCCCTATTCTTTCCTATTCTTTGATGTAAGTGTTTGTGATGTGTTTTTTTACATGTATGATGTATTTGTGACATGTGGGTTAAGGGTAGAAAACCTAAGACACTAAGTGAGTGGCTCTTAGTGCGAGGTCGGGGCCCTAAGTGGCTAGTACCAGGATAACTGACTGAGAGTTGTTTTAACAAGTGATAATGTAACTAAAACTTATGGGAATGGGTTCAAAAAATAAAAATATTAATATGTGCCTTGCCCATTCCATTAGTACTAGTAAAGGCTATGGATGGGAGTGGGAGAAGGTGCCTATGCGTAGGTACAATCGAGTGGCGCTTGTCTCTATGAAAGGCATTCAGTTCTGCATGTGCCTACTTGGGGGTTGGGGCCTAGAGTGGCTAGTACCAGGACAACCCAAGGGGTGAGGGATATGTGATGACACTCACTTAGGTTGTTTCTTAGAGTTTCTACCAAGCCTTAGAACCTTTGGGAAAAGATTTATACTTTGATCTTCCTTTTATTTTCTATTTGGGAAAGGTTACCCAACCCTAGGTATGCCCTAACTATCCCTTCTTTGTGGACCTTGGTGTTTATCTCCTAGCATGGGGGGGTGGGCCTTTTGGTATCCACATGGTTGGGTGGTAAATCTTTTATCAAGGTACCTTGTGCGGATGCAGTGCTTAAGGATTCATGCTTGCATCGTGTTCCAATTTTGAAGAATGGAGACTTGTATTTATCTTTCATAATGTAAAATTATTTTTACCTCCCAAGAGGAGATGAATGTAATGTAATCATTAATGTATTTTAGAATGATGTAATTGGAATGGGTAGACTTAGGAGAAAGGAAAAAGGGAAAGCACAAACTTTATGTATATGATGTATGTTGAAAAGAAAATAATTTTGTAACATTCCAAGTTAAGTAGTATGTTTTTCATTACTGTTGATTAAGAGAAAAGCTATTGGAAAAATCAAATGTAATATTTGTAATTTAGATGATTCTATTTTTTTAAAAAGTTATATTGTTCATAAAAGGGTACTTAGGAAAATAGATGGATTTAAATGGAAAATTGAAATGAAAGTACTTTGTATTTCTTTATAAAGAATCTTATAATGATATGATGTAGTTTGCTATTAGAAGTAAATCTTGTTGTTAGTTTACTCAATGAACTTAAATGAATTTTTCATAAAATAGTAGGGAACCTTGGGAGGAATCTAAGTTTAAGTTTTGTTCACATAATTCTTTTTAAAATTCAAAATTTTTCATAAATCATTACTTAGGTTTTCTTTTACAAAGAGAATCTTTGTTCTCTTCCTTGGTTCCCTTGTGGGGCATGGCACTTTTATCACACAAGTTTTCTCAGTAAACCAAACTTGATATCCCTTATCAACTAACTGTCCAACACTCCAAAGATTATGTTTCAAACCATCCACAAAGTAAACATCATCAGTATTAGTCTTTCCATTAAGAGTAATAGATCCTATACCTTTAATCAAACAAGGTGCATTGTTTCCAACTATAACAACTCCTCCATCATAATTGTTAAACTTTATGAACTTTCCCATCTCTCCAGTCATATGATGTGAATAATCACTATCTATAATCTAATCAACTTTCTTTTCAACTTGAGAAACTAGGGCTTTTTCTTCCTTAACCTTTGTTTCAGGATTTTCTTCTTTAATTGCTACAAATCCTATATAATCATTATTCTTGGTATCACTTTCACTTAAGGTTCTCTCTATACTAGCTTCAATTTCTTCATCATTAGCATAATAACATTCCTTAGATATTCTAGATTTAAAATTGTTTCTATACTTTTTAACTCTCTTAGGACATTTAGATGCAAAATGACCATATTCTTGACATGTCCAACATTTAAAATTTTCCTTACTATTTGGTTCTCTCTTCACAAGAAAGGAAATACCTTCTTCAATATTCATGTCTTCTTAATTTCTAGATATGTTGTTGCCAACATAATCTCCACTCACACTGATGCTTCTTGACAAAGTATGGCTAACACTAAGAGCACTGAATGTTGTCTCCATTCTAGGCAAGTCTCCTGATAACCTCAGGTTCATCTCTATTGCTTCCAATCTTCCAAGAAGTGTCTCTCTTGTAAAGTTCATAGTACAAGGTATAACTTTTTCAATCATCTATGTTGTCTACTTAAATGCAGGAGTCAATGTCCTCAAAATTTTCCATATCACTTCATTCTCTGTCTTTGTTCTTCCACAAGATTTTATAGTTGCAACAATCTCTGACATTCTACCAATATAGCCTCTAACAGATTCATCTTCCATCATTCTTATATCTTCAAATGCACATATCCAATTATGTAATCTAATTTTCTTTGCATGTTCATCACCTTCAAAAGTAGACTACAAAGCTTTCCAAATTTCATGAGATGTTTTCAAATATTTTACCTGACTGTACTCATTCTCCAGAAGGGCTGTCAAAAGTGCTTCTCTGGAAAGTGTATTACACATGAATAGATCTCTCTCATCACCAATACATGTTTCAATATTATCCTCATCAATGATAGTCTTCTAATTCTTTGTAATCAACCAATAACCTGGTCCTAAACATAGTAGGTGTGTCTTCATCTTTTCTTTCCAATTGTCAAAATTTACTCCATCAAACTTAGGGCTTTCTTTCCTGAAATTCTCCATGGATCTCCTTACGTTGTTAAACTTTTCTTTCAAGGACCTACTGCTCTGACACCAATTGTTATAAAGTAAAGTCCACAAAGATAACTGAGAGGGGGGTGAATTAGTTATTAGATAATTATAACCTTTATCAACTTCAATAGTATTTAACCATATAAGCAATGTAATCAACAACCATAGAAAGATATTCATACACAATAACACAATGACACAAGATATATTGACTAGGGAACCTCTTGACCAAAGAGTAAACCCCAGTGGGAATGATGCCCACAAAAGATTCACTAATATGAATATTCCTTAATAAATGATAGAATCTATTAGGAGTCTTATGAAATACATTTATTACATATGAGTCCCTATTAGGAGACTTTGAATCCCTGCTAAAAGTTTCTAACTTTGTTAGGAGTTATGAAATACAGAAGGACCCACTACCCAAATAGCTCTAATGGCAAGATCATCGAACACACTGTCCAACTGATCTCTAGATTATTTAATAGAATAATATAAAACTATTACTAATCTCAACAACATGTTACCTCTTCTCTGACTGTGCCAAACCACACTTACTGCTACACCAAATCTCAGATTCAGATCTCTGTACCTCACATACCTTCTTTCCACAAATTCACTTTCATAATTTCATTCACTCTTTTCTTCACTTCATTACATACATCACAACAAGGAAAAAATTCCTTTCTTTATACCACACTCAAGTAATTACAAATGAGTCAGCATCCAAATTATAAAATAAAAGTTTCCATGCATTACATAAAAATTACACAAAACTATCAGCTTCCAATTAGAATAACTCTTCACTCATGTGACCTCAAAGTTTGTGCTATCATCCACATCACTATCAACATGTCTCCAACTTCCCTTTAACTATGCATAACCAGATTCCATCTCGATTAGGAGATATCATCCGATTTCCAAAAACTGCTACTCAGGAACACTTCTTCCACTAAAATGCTCATAACTTCCATGAATAAAAGAATTACTATATGCACTCTTAACCATGAACATATAACATATCATAGAGTAAATCATCAACATTTCATAGCTTGATCTTCAATATCCCACATGCACTAATCCAAACACTGTCTGCTCCTCTGCTAATCTCAGTAGATCATTGTGTTGACATTAATGACAATCACAGTCATGAATGCAACAACAACTGCTATAGAATGGCTGCTAATACTCCCATAACATATATTCAGCATTCATTCCTACCAAGTTCATCTCTTAAACAACAAGCATATAGAAAATAACCATAATAGCACCACAAACAATTAACCAAACAAAAGGATCATCTCCAGGGTAGATCCTACCCGGAGTCCTGCGAAGAGCAATTGTTGGAGAGAGGAGGATCCAAGCACTCTTAGCACAATCCAATCACCACTTTAGACTCCTTTAGCAATAAAACCAATTCCAGCCTCTTTTGAGAGTAATCAAAAGACAATCTCAGAGAATAATAAACTCTCTCCTCACAACTATAGTTTTTCCACAAATAAAATTCTCAACCAAATACTGTCTCTTCTCAAATCCAAATTCATATGCCAACCCCTTCTCACATAGGAAATCTCTCCTATATATAGATTGGAGGGAGTAGTTGCATGGCTAATCCAACCAATGCAACCATCCCAACTATCCTCCAGTTATTTGTTAATAATATGGTTTGCAAAACCATTCTCGTGAAGGGATAAATAAAATTTAATCTATGACTCCTAGATTTAAGGGTGGCAAAAATAAATAATATAATTTTTTAGGAATAATTTACTAACTTACTTACTACAATAATTTACCAAAGGCATTTTCCAATTATAACAATAACATAAATTTACTATAGCCTTATAATGATTTCCTTCAACACATTTACCATATCGTAAACTTATTTAATTATTTATTAATATAATGCAATAATTACTTACTCACCAAAAATTATATAAATATATGTATGCATATGCATATGTGTGCACCCATATGCCTATGTGTACATATATTATTATTATTATTATAAATATTATTGCAAACATAATATTATTACTATTATTATTATAAAACATATTATTTATTCATACACTAATCCATATGCTTTACAAAATACAACAGTGATATATAAGATGGAATATACCACTATTATTAAAACATTTTTTATTATTATTACCATAGACATCTTGTTATTATGAATATTATGAAACATTATTAATACCATAAAATTCTTTATTAATATAGATATTAAAATCACATGATTTAATCACATACTAACTCATTCCTAACAAGATACGCTAGTACATAAGTAGCTACTAATAAAGATAAATCAGTAAATCATACCTTCACGTGAATAATAATTCACATCAAAATATATTAACAAAATCGAACATACCATGAAGACAATAAGAGCTACCATACTCAAAACCTCATTCTCAGCAAATACGAAAGACAACAAACAAGTTACAAGATTCACAAAACCAACATGCTGAGAGGACACAGAATACATCTTCAACATAAGGGATTGACTCAGGAACTCCCCACCTAAAGGTAAAAGGATCAGAGGTAGAGTTCCTTCCTGTGGAACCTTGATGATATCTCCGTAATGACAACAACGATCAAGGATTTTGAGGGATCGCTTAGACCTGTGAAGCTAGGTGGAGATGATACCCGGTACCTACAATCCTGCATCACCAAGAAGAGATACATGTATTCATATGGATATACATACAAATTAGATATATGCAAATAGATGACCAAGATCGATACATTGTGTGGACCTCAACTAAGTGAGTAACTACGACTTCATCCTAAGTCATGAAAACACATTAGACACATATCCATGAAACATAAAACATCATGATAATGGTTAGATTCAAATCCTTGGGTTAGCTCCATAAAACATATAAAGATAGATGGTTTTCTAATTTCATAAACATATAAATGATAACCATAAATGAGCATATCAATCATCTAATAAAAATATCATCATCCACAAAACATAAATGTAAATATATAGTTCTAACCATCATAATAGAATGTCCAAATAAAAAATTCCAAGTATCACCATAGGAGAGGGTATTACAAGGTGAGTTGGGTTGACTTTGCAAGGAAATGAAATAGTCAAAATGAATAGTGTTTAGCACTGAAATGGTAGACGGGAGTCAAAAAGGTCTAAGATCATGGTAGGTTTTAAAAGGATAAAAAGAAAACACCCTCACACCAAAGAAGAAGGCACACCTCTAAGGCCTAACAATAGTAATAAAGTCCAAACAAAATCTGGTTTTATAAACATACAAACTAGCACCCAAAGTCTAGGAAAATGGAAGAGGAAAAGATGATAAAAGATAGAGTTTTGGAGCCAAAGGTACCAAGATTGAAACCATTTAAATTGGAACCTAAAATCACACAATAAATCTACAAAGTTGGTGCAGCATGTAGTGGTATTAAGCAACAAAATCTAACCAATCTAAAAGTAACAAAACAATGATTTCTATATGTAAAAATCAACAAGAAATCAAGATGACACATGCATTCATTGATTATTGTAGGCACAAAGAATATAGAGTTTAATTTCAACTTCAAAATTTTGAATCCCTGTCTTAAAATGTATAATCAAGTTGTACTGAATAAGAAAACCAACTCAAAAATAAAATCAACTCCAAGGTTTTCAAATTTCCTTCAAACCAACTTCTATGTGAATTCTCCAAGACAAAATTTCTCTAATAAAATCCTCCTTTTATTCTAGCATCCATGCCTAAATAGAACCACACTCATCCATTTAAAAGAAAAATTGAAAATATGTGAGTTTTTAGAAGGAAGATAACAAAAAAACTAAAAACAAACGGCTTTTAAAACTAAAATTGAAAAATAAATCCAACTAAAATTGAAACAAAAAAATTTAAATATTGATTTATTTTAATGTTGCACAATTGAGTTTATAATTACTATTAATTAATACTATATAATAAATCTCCAAAGGACTTGCAGAAAATAATAATAATTCAATATTAATTAATAACCTTTATTGGATATTAAAACTTAAAATTGATATGAAATGTTTTTATTAATAAAATTAATGCTAATATTAGAACTAAATCTTTATAATTAAACTATATAATCGTAACTTAATGATTGATAATTAATTATTTATTTGACAAGATAATCATAGTAGTATGTGTGTGTGTGTGTGTGTAAAATTCATGCTAAATTTCTTCTAAGATATAAAAATAACAAATTAATAGATGAATGTATGCACATAACCCTGACTAAACACAAAATTCACTAATGAGAAAACAAGCCAAAACCATACTCAGACAGAGTGATAAGATTCATGTCATCTTGACAAATCCAAAAAAAGTGGATAAAAAGATACTTTTCTTTTATAGGAAAAATAGTGTAGGATTAGGACAGTTTGAGCCTGAATGCAACCTCCCCTCTTCCACCATCAAGATTCATATAAGGGCATCCTTAATCCTATGAATTCAGGGGAAACAATGCTCAGTAATTGCAAACCTACATCACAAAGCTGAGAATGTGCATACATATATATAAACACAACAAGAAATGATGGGATCAATAAATCATGTAGATGTCATAAATAAGTGACTATGACTTCATACCACATCATACAAATAGATCAGGTAGAAGAATAAAACATATCCATAATTATTTTATGTGCAAATATAATAATTTAGTAAATTAGTGTAATCAGAAGAAAAATATAATATCATCATATATCCTAACTTGAATATTAAGCACATGGTTATGATAAGGGCATTACCCAAAAATTCATAGCAGGATAGACAAACAATTCTATCATGATTGATGGTAGGAAAACCATCCTCAATGTGGAGCTTTTTACTCAGGTAATTGGTTTACCCTTGTCTGGTCTACAATTTTATAGAAATAGGAAAGTTTCCAAAATGGCTGCTAATAAATTCCCCAAGTCTGATAATGAAAGGGATTCCACTATTAAAAATAAGGGTTTATATGTTTTCAATAATTTATTAAGGATTTCTGGCACTAGATCCTTATTGTCAATATGGAATACATTACTTTGGAAGATCATTTTATGAGAGCCCAATCCCACCATTTTATTCTTTTAAATCACTTCCACTATAAGGATTTTATCTCATTTTCATACTATCTCTTTAATTATCTTCTTCATAGTCTGGTTGTGAATAACAAGAATGTTGATATTACTATTCTACATGAGGGTCTCATCTTTCTTATTCATGACCATATGCTAAATAATATCCCTGATAGATTTGTGAAAAACCCTAAGGAAAAGAGAAAGAGCATATCCTCTGCAAAGGGAAATGATGAATCACTAGCTAAAAGAACCAAAAATGTTGAATCTCAGATGATAATAATCCTCCTTTGTCTATGAAGAAGAAGATGAGGAAAGTGTTGGTTGAGTACTCAATGAGCTTAGAAAATGAGGAGATAGACATCGATGATGGCTCTACTAAAGATGAAGATTAAGAGTTATGGAGCTCTAGGAAAAAGAAAATGGGGAGAAAGAAGAGTAAGGATTCAGAAGTTGAGAGAAAGAGTACGTCTTCTTCTAGGGATACTTAACTGGATTAGAAGGAGATATTTTAGGCTTTTGGAAAGTAAATTGTGGAGGAAATAGAGGATATAGGGGATGATGAAGCTGAGAAAATTGATTTTGAAGGTAAAGAAGATAAAGCTAGAAATGATGAGGGCTTTGCCGAGGGTATTAGGGAAGAGCCTGTTATGGAGGTGCATCCTAACCATGGAACTGAAAACATCATTATTGACCTTCACACTTCTTACATGGAGAATACTCTAGATAATAAGGAGGAACAACAAGAAAAGGTGGATATTCCTGAGAAAATGGATAGGGAAACCAAAATTGGGATAAATAAAGATCAAACTATTATGAAGGACACTATTGATGAGCTATACATGGATGAGAGTAACAACAACTACGATGATAAGCTGGAAGGGGATGATTATGACATTCTCTACTCCGTTGAGATGTTGGCTAAGGAAAATAAAGGAAAGGATATTAGATAGGAGGATTCTAAGAGACATGATTCGGTGTCGATGATAATGGAGGATCTCACTGATAAGGAGGATTTTTGTTTGGGCTTCTTACACATTGCTAATGCTAGAGATCTCTTTTCTTTCAGAATTGACAAATGGTGCTATCAAGAGATTGAGAAGCTTAAGGCACATAGTACTGACCTTGAGGCTAAGTATCAGAATCTTCTAGAGAGAATTAATAATAGGGGTAAGGACTATGACCTGTCTAAGGATTTTTGTGTCGTGGTTAAGTTACTAGCTAGGATTGAATGTGTTGAAAAAAAACCATAAAATATGCTCGAGCATTCAATGGAAGGCATGAAGTCCACTACCAGTAATCTTCATTCAAAGGTTGACATGCTGGAGAAGAAGGAATGGAAAGCTATGTAGAACCCTAATACTAAGGGGAAAGGCCTAGGGTCCAAAACCAGAGTGAAGATGAGACAAAATAGTTCTTCTAGTAAGGAGATTTTGGGGATCAAGGAGATTCTAAAAAAATTGACACAACTGGAGGAAAAGATGGAAGACTCCATCCAGATTCTGAAAGGGTGGTAGTAATTGTTTAGTTTTTTTGGTTCTCTTTTTTTTTCCCTTGTGTTGTAGGTTTTAGCGGGTTTGGGGCATTTTTTCTCCCTTTCTATTTTCATTTCTCTTTTTTGGTGAACTTAATGCGTTATCCATTTCTGTAACTATTTGGGTTTTGGGTCCTTGTAAAACTTGTTTTTTTCTTTAATTTCAAAAGATGAATAATAAGAACCATAGAAATGTAAAAAATGATGTAACCCAAGAAATAGTCACATTAGTATAAATGCATCATCCAAAGCATAGTAAAATTTATTGCACACACAAAAAGGTCCTAAAAGACTTCAACATCATAACTAGAAACAACAAGATATGGGAGGGTATTATGTCATATTGTTGGATATTGCTAATGAATTTAATATGTTTAATCACTACATTATCTTGTTGAGTGTTGTTGGAATCAATACTATTGTCATTCATGTTTTGTCATTGATGTCAACATATGTTTCTATGAAGAAAACAAACTGGTTAGTACAAGTGTACATATATCGTACGGATGATTCAGAATTAGTGAACACAGATTTGTGTACATGGAAGTTTTGTGATCTTATATCTTAGATCGCATGCCATAATAATTTGTATTGGTTGAGTTACATAAGATTTGGTGAAGACTGGTTCCTGGACCGTGACAGTGAAAGTTGACATAGTTAGTCTCTAAGTTTTTAATGTATCTTACTAATGATGCGGATTCAGTAAATGCGAGCTTAAGGAATGTCAGATAACATATTAAGGAATGTTCTATGATCTTAGCAAGTCATGGAAAATGAGATAACATTAGTGGTGTCGTGTGTTCTGGAGGAGACCTGCTTGGGGCTGACTTCTGAATTGTAGTGTGTATTATGAATAGCGAGCATGGATTACAGATGTCAGACCTTAATTGTTTAAATGTGACTATTGTATACTTGTTATAAATACTATGTGTATCTTAGCAAAGGGTTATGTAATTATTTGTATATTCGGAAAGCCTAATTGGCCGACCTAATCATTTATTTTGTAATAAGGTATATATGTAAGATCTTTTCTTTTGAAAAGTGAAGAAGTATAAAAAGATAGATGTAAAAGAGGATTGTGGAAGCTGCAAGCTTATATCTGTTGGATGTAGAGTAGAGGATATTTTACATACTTCATTGGAACCGATCAAGGAATGAGAGTTGCTATCAGAAAGTTCACAAGGATTGTGTATTTCCTTATATACACTTGTGTTGCGAACAATGAGTTCTAGAGGTGGACATAACCTTCTTTGGGTAGTGAGCCTACTCTTTTTCTTTGACTCCTAATAGGGTCTATCCTTTAATAGGGATTGTGTACTATAATGTTTTAATAAGCTTCTAACATGGCTAGATTTTTTAACAAGGATACAATACTCTTAGTACATCATTTGTGGGTGCTAATTCCCACCAGGGTTTTACCTTTAATAGGGTTTCCTTGACAATAAAATATTATTTTATTATGTTGGCATTTATTGTGTTATCATTTGATTGTGTGAAGCTTCTATTCAAAGTTCAAGTTTAATAATCTATCTCACAACTGATTCACCCCCCTCTCAGATGTGTTGGCGGACTGTTATTCCTAACAATTGATATCATAACTATTGGTCCTTAGAGAGAAATATTAACATCTTGAGGTGATCTTGGAGATGGAATTATATAGGAAGGATAGTCCAAAATTTTATCCTGAAAACTTTGACAATTGGAAGAACAAGATGTGAACACATTTTCTATGCACGGGTATCGACTACTGGTTGATCACAAAGAATGAGGTAACCATGAAGGTTGAGGATGAATTAGATCAAGCTACTGATGAAGAAAAGAAGACATTTTAACATAACATGGTCGCAAGGAAATCACTGATCATCCCACTTTCTAAAGGAGAATTTAATGAGGTGAAAGACCTTGATTCAACACACAAAATTTGGGGAAGATTAGAAGCACTATATGAAGGAGACAAGTTTACTAAGCAAGCAAAGTTACATAAATGGAAAACAAGGATGGATAATTTGAAAATTAAAGATGATGAAAATATTAGGGCTTATGTTCAAAGAGTTACTAAGGTTGTGATTGGAATCAGAAACTCTGGAGGCACTTATGAAGAAGAAGAAGTCATTGAAAATATTTTTAGATCATTGACACCTATTTACAAAACCAAAGTTAAGGCTATATAAGAGATTGTTGGAAACTACAATTGAAGCAATTATTTTATTATCATTGATGTCAAACCTTAACTAGTAAGACTGTTACTACTTAGGAAAGTACTATATATATTTGATTGTTGTGAAGGGGAAAAGAAAGGTTGGTAACAATAGCACCTAGGGAAAGGTTGAGTTATCTTGATATTTCAATGAATACTTGATTATGTTGCACAATGATGAGATAATGTATTGTTTATCTTAGTATGATTGAAGACTAAACTGGTAGGCTTAATTGATTAAATGTGAAGAAATCATGTTTAAGCCGAGTGATGTTAGTGTCGACCGAGTTAGTATATGCCGAGCAATTTTAGTGTTGACCGAACATCAGTTAATTGCTGAGGAAGACAGTGTTAGCCAAGGAAACAATTTTAGTATTGACCAAGATTTCTAATGAAGACTGAAGAGTTGAACACTGTATTGACCAAGCATCAGGATTTTACATTTGAGGGAGAATTCATATTTCCATCTGACATCGTTGAATTCTTGGATTATGTAAAATGTGTTGACTTTATTTATTGATTGTACGAAAGCATTTAATGCATTGTAAAACATTTTATTGTAAATCTATTAAGAGATTTGAGATGTTTCTAGAAAAGAAGATGAAGAACATAAAGTAGGAAGGATTTGATGAATTTGACCTAACCCTAAGACCTACGAAGGAGATTAAGCAGAAAAAGATGTATTGACCTAATTGAGGAAGTATTAAGGAAACCTAAGCATGAGGTTAATAGAGGAGAGAGGATGTTGGAAGTGTTGTTGATGTTATTGACTGTATAAGTAGAAAAAGATAAAGGAGAAGTGTTGTGATTGCTTGAAGGAGAGTTCTGAGTAGATCAGTAATGGTGATAGTAAAGGTTCACAGTCAATAAGTCAACATATGTGTATGAAATTGGATCTGATATTTGCAAAGTGAGTTATATGTTTTTCAGATCAATACTACTACTACTTTCTAACCATTGTATCAGTCAAAATCCTTTTAATAGAGGTTGGCCTAACAGTCATATGTATAAATCCTCTAAACAAGGTTGCATTCTAATGGAGTGTATGTAAGTCCTATAACAAGGCACACTTTTAATAGAGTGGTTTAAATCCTTTAACCCAGTCACACCTGATAGTGTGTTTGTAACCTTTGATAGGGTTGGCTTTTCACAGAGCTCACTTCAGAAGAGTGAACATAATAGTAACATGTTACAAAGTGGTTTTTCCCAAATTGGGTTTCCACTATAAATCCCAGTGTTGATACTTGTGTGAATGTTTTGGTTTGAACATTTATGTGTTTTACAAGTTAGATACAATTGGGTAGTGGATTGCAATGTTATATGTTTTTGTTATGCAATCAATAATGACCGAGTCACTATTGGTTGTTAGATCTGATTTGTTGAAGAAGTTTTAAATTTTTTTTTATACATCTGGACCTGAGAACAACTGATTCACCCCCCCCTCTCTATTGTTCTAAATCATATTAACAGAGATTATACCTTTGACTCCAAACTTTATCAGAGAGATGTTAATTGCAAATATAACTACTTTTAAGGCTGTAGAGATAGGAGATTCTTTACCTAGAGTTGAAACAACATTTAAGGCATCTACTTACAAAAAGACTCTATTTGAGATTGCGAGCACCTGCAGTGGTAATACAAAAGAAGAGATTGGTGAATATGTTGATGAATGGGAATAGATACAAGAAGAAGAAATAAACCTAGATGAGGTTATTTCCCTAATTGCTAGAAGAGAAAAGAGAGGTAAGGATAAATTTGAAGGAAAATTACCTTTGAAATGTTTCTCATGCAATAAGATAGGTCACTTTGCATCTAGATGTCCTACAAGAGTTCTAAAACATAAACCTAAGTTTTTCAAACCTAAGTATTCAAAAGAAAAGGAATGTTATTATGCTAGTGAGGGTATTTTTGATGATGAATTTGATGATGCAGAGATTGGATTTATTGCTATCAAAGATGAAAAACCATTACATGAAGAAAAATCTTTAGTGTCACATGTTGATAAGAAATCTGAATGGGTTATAGACAATGGTTTCTCACATCATATGATTGGAGATAAAAACAAGTTTTTTAAACTAAATAAGTATGATGGTCATGTTGTAAGATTTGGAGACAATGTTCCTAAGCTTATCATAGGAGTAGGATCTATTTCTTTGGATGGAAAGACTAATATTGACAATGTACTACTTGTTGATGGACTTAAGCATAACTTGTTGAGTGCTGGATAGCTGATGGAAAAAGGTTATCAATTGAAATTCATTGATGGGAAATGTTTTATCAGAAGTAAGATATGAAATTTGATTGCAACTGGTACTAAATCTAGAGGTAATGTATTTGAGTTAAATACATCTGAAGCTTCTTGTTTTGTTGGATAGATGAAATTTGGTTATGGCACAGAAGGTTTTTTCATGTCAATTTTGATAATATTGTGAAAGAAAGCATGGCTAATCCAGTGAGAGACCTACCTAAAATTGTAAAACCATCTAACTCTATGTGTAGAGATTGTGTTATGGGAAAGCAGACTAGAAGTAGTTATAAGAGAAAATTATATTCAGTAAAAGGAAAGTTGGATCTGGTACATACAGACCTATGTGGACCCACAAGGAAAAGATCATACTATGGTGAAAGGTACTTTATACTATTCATTGATGACTTTTCTAGAATGATGTGGATTAATTACTTAAACGAAAAATTAGAAGAATTTGACAAAATCAAGTTTTTTAAAGAAAAAGTAGAGACTGAATCGGGCTTAAAGATAAAATTCTTGAGATCAGAAAAAGGTGGAGAATTTACTTCAGATCTATTCAATCCATATTGTGAAGAGCATAGAATACAAAGACAGACATTTTCTCCTAGGACTCTACAACAAAATGGGATAGCAAAGCGAAGAAATGGAACAATATTAGATGTTGCTAGGACAATGTTGCTAGAAGGAAATGTATCTCATGTACATTGGAGAGAAGTTATTGGGACAACCATATACACATTAAATAGAATTCCAAATAGAGAAGGTACAAGTAAGACTCCTTATGAACTGTGGTTTAATCATACTCCTACTGTAAAATATTTTAGAATATTTGGAAGTAAATGCTATATTAAAAGAGATGATGAAATAGGGAAATTTGATGCTAGAAGTGATGAAGGAATTTTTCTTGGTTATTCTACTAAAATAAAGGCTTACAAATGTTTTAACCTGAGATTGAGAAAGATGATTGAAAGAAATAATGTGAAGATAGATGAAAATTTTCAAATACAAGAGAGAATGTATGATTGTTATCAGAATAAAGAAATCAAGGAAGATGCCACTACAAAAGAAGAAGAACAATTTGAGATTGACTGTGAGAATGAGATCTGTGATGAGGAAACAAATGAAGTTTATAAGTCTCCTAAGAATCTGAGGTATGTTAAGAAAGACCATCCTAAAAATCAAATTATTGGTAATGCAAATCAAGGAATGATTACTAGATCAAAGATAAGAGAAGAAATCTTCTTGATTTGTCAAGTTGAACTGAAGACTACTGATGAAGGTTTTAGAGATGAATCTTGGATCAAAGCTATGTAGGAAGAGTTAGATCAGATAAAGAAAAATAACACTTGGGAATTGGTTCCTAGACCTAAACATAAAAATGCAATAGGAACTAAGTGGGTTTTCATAAACAAAATGAATGAAGAAGAAATTGTTGTAAGAAACAAAGCAAGAATGGTTTACAAGGGCTACTCACAACAAGAAGGCATAAATTTTGAAGAGACATTTTCTCCTATTGTCTGGTTGGAAGCTACGAGACTATTTCTGGCTTATGTTGCACAAAAAGACTTCAAGGTATATTAGATGGATGCAAAATTTGCATTTTTAAATGGGGATCTTGAAGAGGAAGTATACATAAAACAACTTGATGGATTTCCTTTGACTGAAGATGAAGACATGGTTTTCAAGTTGAAGAGGGCACTCTATGGAATGAAGCAAGAACCAAGGGCTTGGTATGAAAGATTAGACAAATACTTACTTCACCTGAGATTCAGAGAAGGTAATGCTGACACTAACTTGTATTTAAAAACTAGTCAAGATGGAATTTTGATAATAGAAGTTTTTGTTGATGACATTATCTTTGGAGGAAATGATGAGATGTGTAGAGAGTTCTCTAAAGAAATGGAGAATGAATTTGAGATGTCCATGATAGGTGAGATGAAATTCTTTCTTGGACTACAAATAAATTAGAACAAGAATGGCATTTTTATTTCTCAGACTAAGTATCTTAAAGAAATGTTGAAAAAGTTTGGAATGGAAGAATGTAAACTTGTTGGTAAACCCATGGTGACTAGCCATAAACTAATAAAAATGATGAGACCAAGAGTGTTTTTCAGACCATGTATAGATCAAAGGTTGGTGGATCACAATATCTGACTCACTCTAGACTGAATATTGCTAATGTTGTTTGAATTGTGGCTAGATATTAGGAAGATCCTAAACAGACACACATGGTTGCTATAAAAAGTATATTTAGATATCTAAAAGGAGCAATGGAATATGACTTATGGTATGATAAAAATGATGACTTTGAACTACATAGTTATGCTAATGCCAATTGGGCAGGGAACATTGATGACATGAAGAGTACTAGTGGAGGTGCATTTTTTCTTGGGAAAAAATTGGTTTCATGGTTAAGTAGAAAGAAATATTGTATAGCTCAATCGACTGTTAAATATAAGTATGTTGTTACTATTAATTGCACTCAAATTGTTTGGATGAAACAAATACAAAAAGATATTGGAATAAATTTTGTTGAACCTATGGCTATCCATTGCGATAACACTAGTATAGTGAATATGTCAAAGAATCCTATGATGCATTCTAAAACTAAGCATATTTCCATTAAGTATCACTTATTGAGAGACAAGGTAGCAGAGAAAGAAATAAGGTCGGCATACATTAGCACAAAGGAACAGATAGTAGACATCTTTACAAAACTATTTTCAAAAGATTCATTTGTGTATCTTAGAGGTATGCTTGGGGTGCAAGCCCATGCCGGTGAAAATTAATTGATGTAGGGATGCATTAGTCTAGAGGTCTTCAGAGATCTATCATGTTCTGGACTTAATGTATGGATCTACTCCTCAGGGAGAGTGATCATTGGAGACATACAACATACATTTGGGTGATTCAACACCTAGTTGATGAAGATAGTTCATGACTTATGGCACCCTTTTCCATTGATTTCAAAGGGGGAGAATTACTATGAGAAAATCCCTAAAGGGGAGAGATACTGTATGAGGAAGAATTCACTAGTTATGTTGAGGATATTGAGAGAGTATATTTTTGGGTTGATGGATTTTCCCATATGTTGCCATTAATGCAAAAGGGGGAGATTGTTTGATATTGCTAATGCATTTAATATGTTTAATCACTACATTATCTTATTGAGTGTTGTTGGAATCAATATTATTATCATTCATGTTTTTCCACTAATGTCAACATGTGTTTCTATGGAGAAAATAAATTGTTTAGTACAAGTGTATAGATACTATTAGGAATAGTCCCAGTGATAACTAAGGGGGTGGGGGGGGGTGGTGAATCAGTTATCCACAAGTTTCAATTCTTTATCCAATTAAGTATACTTAAAATTTAAGCATAAAAAAAATGAAAGAACACTGAACACAACACCAATAATTTGGTTATGGGGAAACCCAAATAAGTAAAAACCCCAGTGGGAATTCACACCCACTAATAAAACTATACTAGTGTATAATGATCCTTGTTACAAGATCTTACAACCTTGTTAGGAGTTGATCTTTACAATGCTTTTAGTACAATGACTTGGTCAAAGATCTGACCCTATTAGGAGTCTTTTATGATTGGCCCTATTAGGGGTGAGGACATACTATCTAAGAGCTCACTGCTCAAAGGGGTGAAGGCTGCAACCTTTTGAATAACAGATACACACTATATCTAGATCTTGGTGAACTGTGAGGTAGAACTGCTATCTTGATCAATTCCAATGAATAGCACACTCTATCTTCTCTATCACATAGACCTCTTCTTGATGGTACAATGCTTCACATTCTCTTCTCTGCTCTAATCTTTCATCTACATGCCATACTGCTAGTGATCACAAATGACTAGCTATAAGTATCTTTCCTCTAAATGATATAATCAAGTTAGGCTATTAGAACCATCTTGAAATAATATTAAAGAAACAATAACACTCTCCAATAACATCTTGGTCAACTCTACTAAGCACGCAACACAAACTGGGACTTGTCCAAATCAATACGTGTAAATACAGGCTACACACTGTCAGCTCTACCAAATTAACAAGTACTTTCTCCTCAAGCTGAATTACATCATGTGATCTTAACCAAACATTCTTAAATCTTCTCCAATCACTAATCCAAGCATGCATACCGAAATGATAGGGGAAACTCCTGTACCAATACAAGTGGTGAATAGCGACTATATAACTTCACTTCTACTGTACATCAGACTCTTCATCCATGAATGTAACAACACTAACATGTCTCTATCACATATCCAAATGCGCAAGGCTCCATGATAATTGTATGGACAATCACTCACAGAACACTGCCTATAACTCTGTTAGAAACATTGCTGACACAAGCTGCTACATAACTATCTGTACTAACAATTAACGTCTACATCGATGATATCATGTTGATAACATTTCCATGCTTCATATACTCAAAGCTTATTGCATAAGTCTTCCACACATGCTACTTACCATATGTTGTCATCAATGAAAAACATATAGTCATTACTGGCTTGCTGGTAAATCTCGAACAATCTCCCCCTTTGGCATTAATGAAAACATATAGAATGAAAAATACCACCAATCCAAATGAACAATTCTTTGATAACATTCTCCATTTCCTCATCAAAACTCCCCCAAGGATGAGTCCTCCATCTGCTGCAATATTCTTCAACATTCTCCATTTCCTCAACTGAACTGCTTCCATGACTGAATACTACTCCCCCTTGCTACTATATATTACTCCTTAATTATGTATGTAATCCCCCTTTAATAATATTTTTCATGATTATATACTACTCCCCCTTTGACATCAATGGAAAAGGGCACCAAACATTTAAGCAATGGTACTACTCTTGAAGTAGAGTAGTCAACCATCCATTAGTCACTAAGGACTGATGTTCTCTACACTTTCTCTAATTAGAATTAGGGAAGGGAACTACTCCTAGCTTCTCCCTAAGATACTCAAAAGTATCCTTCGGTAAAGGCTTTGTGATTATGTCTACTAACTGATCTTTAGTACTCACATAGTCCAACTTGACTTCTTTCTCTGCCACTTTCTCTCTTAGGAAGTGATACTTTATATCACTACAACATTTGGGGTTGAATTTTGATGCCAATTTGTGATGCCACTACAATTTGTGTTTTTTTGCAAGTGCCCTTGATGGTGTCGTAATAGCGATGATGACAACATAATTTCCGCACCCCTTTGGTTATAAAAAAAGAAAAGAAAAAGAAAGTGTCATTTGTCATTTGTGAATTCGAAGAGCTTTCGTGAAGACAACAATGCACTTTTGCATGGTGTGAAGAGGGCATTCGAGTTTGTCATGTGCCAAGAGGCTGGCACTGTGTGGGAAGAGCGCACTGGCACTTAAGGTAGGCATTCGAGCTTTGTCTTCTCATTAACTCAATTTCATTTTGACAGCATTTTTTGAATTAATGGCATAATGTGAATGTTAATAGTGGCATATTTTACATCTTAGCATTTGGAATGCTCGATGACCTATGAGCTTTGAGAGCTAGGGCATCATTGCTATTACCTTCAAGGAATTGTGTGAAGTAGTTGATCTCTCTTTATTTGTTTTGCTATTGATATTCACTATGTGGTACTCCCTATTTATGATCATTTCATGAGGAAATGTCTTGATGGCTCACAGGCTGCAAGCTAGGGCATCATACATTGTTTATGAGCTCACTATTGAATACTGGCATTGTTTACATCTTTTCATTTGGAATACTTGATGACCCGTGAAGTTTGAGAGCTAGGGAATCATTGCTATTACCTTCAAGGCATTGTGTGAAGTGTTTGAACTCTCTTTATTTATTTTTCTATTGATAATCACTATGTGGTACTCCCCATTTATGATCATTTCAAAAGGAAATGTCTTGATGGCTCATGGGCTACAAGCTAGGGCATCATACATTGTTCATGAGTTCACTATTTAATACTGGCATTGTTTACATCTTTTAATTTGGAATTCTTGATGACCTGTGAGCTTTGAGAGCTAGGGCATCATTTCTATTACCTTCAAGGAATTGTGTGAAGTGTTTGATCTCTCTTTATTTTTGTTGTTGTTGATATTCACTATGTGGTACTCCCTGTTTATGATCATTTCATGAGGAAATGTCTTGATGGCTCGCAGGTTGCAAGCTAGGGCATCATACATTGTTCATGAGGTCATTTTTTAATACTGGCATTGAAGGACATCATGTGACAGGATTATTACATAATAAAATGGATTAAAATAATTTTAATCTCATTATAAAATTTCATTTCTATGTGTTTTCTATACCACTTTTCCAAAACCATTTTAATAAAATTATAATCTATTTACATTTACATTAACATTTAAAGTAGATTTAAATTTTAGATTCCTATATTCTCTTCAACCTTCAAATTTTATGGGCTCAAGTTAAATAGTAATAATAGAGGTAGAGAAAATTTTGAGCTTCTTCTTTGGTTTATGAAATGCATTGAGCTCTAATTTTGAATATATATATAAAGGTTATCTATAATATGTTCCCTAAATTTAGAAAATAGCATGTTTTTGATGAATATGTTCACACTTTCCAGATTTGTGTTTTTACTTTTAATATTCAGAAAATTTGATTAATTTTTTGCCTTGTCCCAAGTTTTTTAATTTTTTTAATAAGCTAAACAATTGTCAAGTCTCAGGTTTTCATCTATTCTTAGGAAATTTTCTTTCCTAGATACACTTGACAAATGATTCGAGTCATTTAGAAGTGAAAAGAAAAATAGTAAAATTCTAAATATCCAAGTCATTGGAAGTAATGTCAACCCATCAATTTGAGCAATTTCGCATTCTCAAAGGTGGGACTTCATTATAATAACATCTTTATCAATACCAGACTACATTAAACTTGACCAGGGAATCATCCACATGCCTAAAGACTTTAGTTTCTGCAGTTAGATTCTCAACCAAAAGGTTGAGCTCTTCACAATTTAGATTCAGTATACTTTTGGTTGTATTTCTAAACCTACTTTATTGGTGTTCTAAAATGACTGCCCAAGCATACATAGTTTCATTCATCAAGGGGTTGGTGCCCTTCTATTCAACATACTTTTGATTGCAATTTTAAACCTACTTTATCAGTGTTTCTAAGACAACCGCCCAAGCATAGTTTCATTCATCCAGGGGTTGGTGCCCTTCTTCCTCAATTCATTGTTACAGGAAAAGAAATTAGAAGCACACCACATAGAGTGTGTCATAGAAAAAATTTATTAGGTCTCAAGTCTGCTCAGATAATAACTTCTCAAATCTGTCTCCCATTTGTTACATATACTATTACTGTTGTTTTTGAACAAGAAAAAAATATCAAGAGACTATTGCATTAAAGAATGTTTATAAGATTTTCAAGGAATCCCCAAGCCCACAAATCAATCAAAGTAAAAGCCAACACCCTCCATTAATAAGATGAGCTACAAAAGATTCCAGAACTCCCTATGTTCTATTTGCCTAATGATGCCCTAGTTTACATAAGTTCCCTTCTCAAGAGGGTAAGATTGTTTCGGGAAAAGTTACAATACTTCATTGAGTGGGGTTACCAGAGAAAGACAAAATACCTTATCAGGATTAATGAGTAAATATTCAAAGGCCTTTGATTTTCTTAAATCTCTGTATCAAAAATAATATGAGGAAATTTAGTATGACAACAAAAATGTCTACAATGACAATATAAAGTTCTATTTATCATTGTGATCACTACATTAGAAATGTCAAACAAAGGGATATTCTGCACGGCCTAGTAAATTAAAATAAATTTGAATGCTTAAGATTCAATCTGACCATGCTATCCATTTGATAATGATTTGGATAAGTTTACTTTTAACTTTATATAGGATTTCAATGGTGATCTCTGATAGCACTAAAGTCAAATAGATTGGGCCACTCATAAAGTTTGCAAGTAACTTACTTTGTATAAGGTAATTTAATTTACTATCATATTTGCAAGTAGACTACACTACTCTAATATTTGCAAGTAATTTTGTTTATACTTTAGTCATAAATCAAATCATACAACCCTTTTATCTTTTTGAAAATCAAAAATTGATTCAGCCATGCCATTATTAAACTTGGAAGGCTTTGTCTACTCTGGCAAGTAGGCATAAAATAACATGTGCTGAGATAAAGACTTGAAAGTCTCAAAGGCACTCAATTGCACAAAAAAGGTAAAAAAATGAAGGAAAGAGAACACAATGCTCCTCTGCCTCATTCCAACATCATAGTTTCTCATTTAAGTGATGTTTACAGAGTGGATCAAAATGTGATGGTTTTTTGGATTCAGCCAAGTGGTTTTGAGTCAATTTTTTAGATTCCTTCAGAAGAATAATCATCACATAATTTAACATTTGATACACAAGATTTCCATTTTGACCTTGTGAACAAGTTCAATGTAAAATTCAAACATAAAAATCCACTAGCACACGGTGTAGAAACTCCAGAGGATCCTTAAACTTCTCTAATGAAGCCCTAGAACAATGTTTATCGAAACCATAGAATTGATTTCTAGTTAAGATGGTTAATACAAAATTTGGGAAGGTTTGGGCTAAAGGGTAGTGCTAAATAGATAGGATGATGTTACTAGAGTGCGGGAAATGACCCATTACAATCAACAATCAAAATTTGTGAGATTTACATGCACTAAGATATAAAACATTCAATGGAATAGAATTGAATACCTGCATAACTATTGGTGACATCTACTGTTCCACAGAATGTTGTTTAGAGAAGCACACCAATAACTCTTTTGAAAGTGTCCCTTGCCACTCTATTGTAATTATCCACAATGCTCAATAATACTAGAGGATGCACTACCACTTTCTCAATTGGGCTTGCTGAGATATGCTGTGTCCTTATCATGTCCATCTTCCTCTCTTTCTACTAGGTCACTCTTCTTCTCCTTCCCTTGTTTCTTTAAAGGACACCCCTCTCTACTCTGTGTATATGCTTCCAATGGGATATATGATAGCCTCTTCAATCTCCTTATATTCTAAACTTTGAGACTATTCAACCAACTTTATATATTACTCTTTACTTCCCCACTATTTCTTTCCAAAAAAAATTGTCTTCCTCAACATGAAAGGATGAGGAGCATACCTAACTACTTACCAGCGACTTCATCCCTATTTCTCAAAGCGTTTCCTTTCAAGAGGAACACCTACAAAATGTACATCCCTTGATATCATGTGCTTTTTTATTTAGAGTCATTTTGAATAGGTGGTATATTTTTATATTAAGTTTGTATTAAAAGAAGGTGCAATAGTTATGTCCATAGTACTATACACTAGTGCTTGTACCGAAAAGAGGTGCAAGGGTTATGCCGATAGACAATATTTGTAAGTAAATATGTTAGAGTACAATAAAATTTGTGTTATTATTAACATAAGCACATCTTATAGATGGAGATTTAATTCAAGATTCTCAATGTTTTTACTTAAAAATAAATATCAAATGACATTAGGAGAAGACAAATAGAAGATAATTTGCTTAAGTATTAGTTTATGGATTCAATTGTGTAGCATTTTTTTTACCATCAACATTTTGGATCATACTACATGATCCATCATCAGGATGCTAGAGAGAAAAGAACATAAAATGATATGTTATAGATCTGGTAGAAAATAAAAAGAGGAGGGAGAGAGGAAGAGGGGATAGAGAAGACAGCTGCACGGAGATCCATAATGACAAGACCTACAACCAATGACAATTAAAGAAGGGGGGAAACATCACTCCTAATAAAATAAAAAGTGTGTCATCTTAAAATGGAAGCACTTCCATGTTAAGAGAATTTAGCCTTCTAAGTAAGTGGTTTGGGGTCATGTTGGATGCCTTGAATTGATCTTTTCTTGGATCTGGCTTTCTCCCCGCTTTCCACTTCTTTTCTGCACTTGATTCTTTCATTCTAGGTGAAATTAGGGTTATGATCCTGAGGATCCTCCTTAATTTTCCTCTTCCATGGCTCTATTTTCTAGGTAGTACTTAAAAATAGGTCCTCCTGGACTTCATCATGCTCATCATAGGATTTTGTGCCTCTCCCTGGCACTCTACCCTATTTTGGCATCATTTCTAGGTCTCCGAGCACCCCTGGGACCTCCTATTTCTCACTCTGACTAAGACCCTAAAATCTATTCCCTTAAGGTCAAATTCGACCTCGATCCTGACCTAGTCAAGATCAAACTCATCTTTGACCCTGGTTTCAAATTTCAAGGTCCCAAGATCTTCGGTTGTCGGGTTTCAAAAATAATTGTTTTCCCACTTCCAAGTCCGCTGTTTTTGTCTTTGAAATGGTAAACTTTTAATTATATTTAATTTAGGTCCATTCCTATAGGTTTGAGGCCTAATTGGAATTTAATTCCCCAAGGTGGCCCCTCTAGAGGATTGTGCCCTAGATCACTATAAAAGGAGGCCTTCCTCTCTCATTTGGACATCAAGTTTTTATATCTCATTCCTTCATGCATCAAGTACTCTAAAGGAGACATTGATGATCAAGTTTTGGAAATCAAGTTCTCCCTCAAGAAAGATCAAGCAAGCATTCATTCAAGCAAACATCCATTCAAGCATTCAAGTCCTCTTCTCCATCCAAGTTCTCCATTGAAGATCAAGGATTCAAGCATTCAAACCATTGAAGGGATTTGGTTCAAGCATTCAAGATTCATCATTCAAACCCTAGATCCATCCATCATGATGATGTGATCTTCCTTCAAGATCTTTTTTTTCATATTCAAGATCCATTCATTCTTCCCTCAAGGTGGATTCCAAGCATACAATCATGGAGGTTTGATTTACATTTGTTAGTGTTGATTCCGAGCTTTCATATTAACATACTTGATTACATTTCAAATACAATTTGCGTATCTATTGAATATCATAGCTTCATTGTTAGATCTACTTCTACTACTTGCTAGCATTCTCCATTTCAATTTCAATATTAAGGTTGATTCCAAATCGGGGTTTGACCAAGGCAAACCCCCCCCAAACAAACAAAAAAAACTATTTTTCTTGTAGGTACAGGTGCGGAATTTTAGATTTGAGAGTAGATTTGGATACCCTTTTTGCCAAAATTATGAGATCTAGGAACAAGGTTAAAATAGACCTTCAAAATAAAAATGTAGCCTTTGACCTTTTATGAGGGTCAAAGACTACCTACTATCAGAAAGATAAATGATTTCTAGGTTTTCTTCGTCTCGACATTTCTAGTTCGGGGAAAGTTATAGAATTTCCCTAAACTGTACACAGACACCAGAAAATAGGTATTTCCAAATTAATTTCATCATGAGGTATGTATCTTATTTTATCTGATTTCAAGTATTTCCCTTACAATTCAAATGTATCTGTAAAATATTGCCTTTGGGGTCTCTTTTATGTGAAAACCATTGTTCTAGGACCCCATACACTACTTTATAATATACATTTTGGTGAACCTGATGTGAATACCCCTTTCTTTTGTGGATTTAGATGCCCTATTGTGCTAGATCTTCCTTTGCATTATCTTGTGTGTTCACCTTCATTATACATTTTGGTGAAGCCACAATAGACAACTCTTTCTTTTTGGTGTTAGATTTACATTTTCTATTATATCTTACAAAAGTAGGTTTATGCTCTTGCATTTATATTTCAAAAATACAAAAAAATTGCAAAATTTCTTTAGAAATACAAAAACATTTACATTGCTTTGAGGAAGTAGATGCCCTATTGTGTTTGATTTCCTTTTCATGCTTATAAGTTTCAATTGAATGCATTAGGATATATCTAGATCTATGTTTCTTTATTTGTTATCATGTTGCACAAGTTTTTTCAAATATTTTCCAAACATTCTTCTATAACTTTTGGGACTACATAACATTCTCCTCTTACCTTACCATTGCATGATGTTACGCCTAGAAAGACTTTATCTAGTGCGTGTGATGTGGCTTTGTCCTCTTTTGAATTTCCTTGTAAGGATATATTAGAGCAAGAAGATGACTTTAATCTATCTCTCCATCATATTTCTCTTTATGGAGATGATTTGAAGATTAATGTTAATTCTTCTCATAATACATGTCTTTTCTATGAGCCTACTTTAGAAAATAATTTACCTTCTTTCCCCTTTAGGGATCCTAAAATGTGCTCTATTGGTAGGGATGATAATCCTCCTATTTGGGATAAACCTTTGGATTTGGATGTTGATTACTCTCTTCCTTATGAAGCCATTGTGGATGATCCCTTGGATAAAGACATTGATTTATCCCCTCCTCGTGAAGAAGCTTTGATACAAGAGGGTGATTTATTAATGGATGACATATTCATACATGATGATAACTCTTTTTCTAAAACACACTCCCCTTATGTAGACATTTTAGTGAAAGAAGATGACATTATAGAAGCTTTACCTCCATTTGAGATTCCTTCTAGTGATGAGGAATTAGTGGAGAATGATATGCATTCCCTTAATGCTCTCCCTTTTAGTGATGATCCTATGGAGAATCAAGATCTTACCTCATCTCCTCCTAGGATGTCTTCTTTGCTTCCTTCCTATGAATCTATTTGTAGTGTTGAGACAACTAAAATGGTTTATCCTAAACCCTTGTTGACTGTCAAAGGTTTTCCTCGCATTACTATCAAAGGTAAACCTATGGAGTCTTTCAATGATCAAGAGTCTATAGATCACACATATCATACAAGGAATAACCCTCAACCTAATCCGGTGGTTTCTACTTCTTTGCCACCTTCTCAACCTATTCTTCCTCCTCCACCTCGTCTTCCTAGCAAGGAGTGTGATTTAATAAACCAATTGCAAAATACTCTTGCCAAGATTTCTTTATGGGAGCTTCTTCAAACTTCACCTACCTACTATGAAGCCTTGCAAAAAGCTCTAGAAACTCTTCCTACTCCTCCTAATCAAGAGAAAATCAATAACTTCTTACAATGCATGCATGCTACACCAGGTCCTCCTAACATTGTATTTACTCAAAAAGATTTTCCTTCTAAAGAAGTTCAAAATCAATATGATGCTCTTATGGTTGTTGTTTCTATCAATAAAAGTATCATTCGTAGGACCTTGATTGATAATGGATCTGAGCTTAATGTTTGTAGCATGGACATGCTCAAAGTGATTAACACTGATCTTTCAACTATTCAACCTAACAATGTTCCAATTTGTGGCTTTGATAACATTGCTAAGAACACTTTAGGCATCATTACCATACCTATCAAAGTAGGACCGGTCATCCTAAATACTTCTATTCATGTTATGCCTGGACCTCTCAATTATAATCTTCTTTTAGGTAGACCTTGGTTGCATGAGATGCACATTCTTCCTTCCACCCTTCATTGTAAAGTCAAGTTTATATATAACAATGGGATGTATACACTTCATGCAAATGATGTGCCTAATCCTTGTCTAAATATTCAAACCCACACTACTCCTACTCCTAATAATAATCCTTCTTCCTCTAATGCTCTTCCTGGTGATGATTGGGGAACCTTGGATTTTAATCCTACCTTTATTGGAGAGTATAAGATTAATGATCTTGATTTTATGAAGAAACAAAGAGAGTTTGAACAATGAGTTTTTGCTTCTACTTCTAATACCCTTCATAATAACTTTGTCACTGCTTCTACCCAAAATGAATCTGTCAAGCCTACTAATGATTGCATAGTGACTACTAAAGTTCCATTGGCTCCTTCTGCTATGGCTTCTTGTTATGGTGATGGTTATCATTTCCTTGTTAAACAAGGATTTAATGCTCAAGGATGTGGTAAACATAAATAGGGAATTCAAATACCCTTACACACTGGGGGGCATGAGCATTCTTATGGATTGGGATTTAGTCCTCAACAACAAATCAATGTTAACAACATATCAAATAACACTTCAAAACATGATGAAACTATGAAGGAATTTGACCAAGAAGTTCTTTTGCCTAAACTCCTTTGTACTAAGATGATTACTAGACCTAAACGCAAAAAGAAACATAGTCCACACTTGAAGAATCTTCCTTTTTTTTTAATATCATAGATTTCATGATCACTCTACTAATGAATGTCAAGCTTTACATTATAAGATTAGGTAGCTCATTGATAGTAATGTTATTTATATATCATGTGGCAATGAGTTGTATTTCAATCCTGTTTTCTCTAAATAACATCTATGTTCCTATTATGGAGCTCCACATTATGTAAACAATGTTAGCCTAATACTTGGGGGCTCATTGTCTTGCATAGTGTTGTGAGTGATATAATAGGTCCCCTTTCATCTCTGTTCCTACACTTGGGGGGCAAGGATGTCATTTCCTTCTTTTCTATCTTTCCAGGATTCACCTCTTTCCTTGGTTAAGTAGTATCTATATATTATGTGATATCCAATTATACATGAACATTTTGGTTTGAATTGAGGATCTTTTTCCTTGATCACAACCTATTTCATTGTTTGACATTGGGTTTCCATTGTTGATATATCTCTCACCTTGGAAATTGAACAGTGTGCTATCCCTCACAAGGGTTACTTTTTCACTTCTTGCATGATACCTCTTTGCATTCATCCCTTCCATGGCCTCATAGGAGCTATGACCTTCTTGGCTTGGACTGGGTGTTGTGTGTGGATATTGTCTTGATGTTGAAGAAGGCTTTATCCTTGTTCTTTTCTTTCCTTAACATGTCAAAATAGTATGTTTTTGCCATATTAAGGAGGGGGGCATATATATGGCCTCCCTCATTCTATATTATGTATTTTTGTTCTAACCTTTTGTTTTGTAGCATGCTAAATCTCGGAAGGTAATGCACATAAGTTGCTAAATCTTGAAGAGAGACGCATTTTCAAATATGCTAAATCTTCTGAAGATAATGCACATAAGTTTCTAAATCTTGAGGAGACATGCATTTCATATTCATAATGATACAAGAAGGTGGATCTATGGATATCCAAAATCCATCAGAACATGCATTACAATTTCAAGGCATAGTTTATGGGTGAACCTGTTTGGCTCTCCCTCTAGGGTGATTCACGGTAAGATGGGCATCTTACTGGGTGAGGTAATCACTTTCTCTTTTCTCTCTTTTCTCTTTCATGCTAGTAGGATGGGATCATGAAGCTATGTTATTTATAGTGTTTCAATTTTCTTTCTTATGTAATCATTTATGCTTTTATGATAGCTTTTGAAATATGATATTAGTATAAGAAATATTTCTTAGTAAGGTTTCTTATGTTGATTGATTTGGGTTATTTAGTACTAACCCCTATTCTTTTGGTTTTCTCTTTTCGCACCCTCATGCGTGTATGTTGGAGTTAGAATCCTTAGCTTGGGGGATTGTGTCCTTAGCTAAGTGTTATTATATCTAATTGTGAATCCACTTGGATCTCCTCTTTCTTCTCCTTTACCAAGAGTTTGCATCGAGTCCATACTCTTGCCAAAGTGGGGGCTTAATGTATCATCTTAAAATGGAAGCACTTCCATGTTAAGATCATTTATCCCTCTGAGTAAGGGGTTTGGGGTCATGTCGGATGCCTTGAATTGATCTTTTCTTGGATCTAGCTTTCTCCCCACTTTCCACTTCTTTTCTGCACTTGATTCCTTCATTCTAGGTGAAATTAGGGTTAGGATCCCGAGGATCCTCCTTAATTTCCATCTTCCATGGCTCTATTTTATAGGTAGGAATTACAAATAGGTCCTCCTAGACTTCATCATGTTCATCATGGGATTTTTTTCCTCTCCCTGGCACTCTACCCTGTTCTGGCATCATTTCTAGGTCTTCGGGCACCCTTGGAACCTCCTATTTCTCACTCTGACTAAGACCCTAATATTTGTGCCCTTAAGGTCAAAGTAAACCTAAAGGGGTAAAATTTTACCTTGATCCTAACCTAGTTAGGATCAAGCTCATCTTTGACCCTGGGTTCAAATTTCAAGGTCCCAGGATCTCCGATTGTTGGGTTTTGGAAACAATTATTTTCCCACTTCCAGGTCTGCTGTTTTGGTCTCTGAAATGGTAAAATCTTAAATTATATTTAATTTAGGTCCATTCCTATAGGTTTGAGGCCTAATTGAAATTTAATTCCCCAAGGTGGCACCTTTAGAGGATTCTACCCTTGATCACTATAAAAGGAGGCCTTCCTCTCTCATTTGCACATCAAGTTTTTATATCTCATTCCTTCATGCATCAAACACTCTAAAGGAGACATTGGTGATCAAGTTTTGGAAATCAAGTTCTCCCTCAAGCAAGATCAAGCAAGAATTCATTCAATAAAGCATCCATTCAAGCATTCAATTCCTCTTCTCCATCCAAGTTCTCCATTGAAGATCAAGGATTCAAGCATTCAAGCCATTGAAGGGATTTGGTTCAAGAATTCAAGATTCATCATTCAAACCCTAGATCTAGCCATCATGATGGTGTGATCTTCCTTCAAGATCCTTTTGTTCATCTTCAAGATCCATTCATTCTTCCCTCAAGGTGGATTCCAAGCATACAATCATGGAGCTTTGATTTACATTTGTTAGTGTTGATTCCAAGCTTTCATATTAACATACTTGATTACATTTCAAATACAATTTGCATATCTATTGATTATCATAGCTTCATTATTAGATCTACTTCTACTACTTTCTAGCATTCTCCATTTCAATTTCAATATTACTATTGATTCCAAATTGGGGTTTGACCAAGGCAAACCCCCCCCTCCCCCCAAACAAACAAACAAAACCATTTTTCTTGTTGGTATAGGTGTGGAATTTTAGATCTGAGAGTAGATTTGGATACCCTTTTTGCTGAAATTCTGAGAGCTGGGAACAAGGTCAAAATGGACCTTCAAAATAAAAATGTAGCCTTTGACCTTTTATGAGGGTCAAAGACTACTTGTTGTCAAAAAGATAAATGATTTATGGGTTTTCTTCGTCTCGACATTTCCAATCTAGGACAAGTTATAGAATTTCCCTAAACTATACAAAGACACCAAAAAATAGGTATTTCCAAATTAATTTCATCATGAGGTATGTATCTTATTTTATCTAATTTCAAGTATTTCCCTTACAATTCAAATGTTGTGTAAAATATTGCCTTTGGGGTCTCTTTTATGTGCAAACCATTGTTCTAGGACCCCATACACTATTTTATACTATACAAAAAGGAAAAGAAATAAAATTGATATAGTGCAAATAGAAATTGAAATAAAAAGAATCAAACACTTCACACAATATATGTTGTTTTATAAAATTTTATTAAGACTAAATATATTGTTTTATAAACTCACTATTTGAACACCTCATGTCTCTATTTGATTGGTCTGTGCTCTGTTTGTTATATTGATGCTATTATATCAAATAGGGACATTAGTAATAAAATAATACACTTACTGTTTTGAATTTGAGCTCATAAAGATTAAGATATCCTACTATTTTGAATTTCTAGGTGCTTTTAGCCAACAAAATTTTGGTAATTTTATAATTTTGAAAAAGAAAGTGTCATTTGTAATTTTTGTGAATTCGAAGAGCTACCGCGAAGATGACAGTGCACTTTTGTGTGGTATGAGGAGGGCATTGTTTATGAGCTCACTGTTTGAGCACCTCAATTTCATTTTGATGACATTTGTTGATTTAATGGCACAATATGAATGTTAATAGTGACATTGTTTACATCTTAGCATTTGGAATGCTCAATGACCCGTGAGCTTTGAGAGCTAGGGCATCATTGCTATTACCTTCAAGGCATTGTGTGAAGTGTTTGATCTCTCTTTATTTGTTTTGATGTTGATATTCACTATGTGGTACTCCCTGTTTATGATCATTTCATGAGGAAATGTCTTGATGGCCTGCGGGCTACAAGCTACGGCATCATATATTAATCATGAGCTCACTATTTAATACTGGCATTGTTTACATCTTTTCATTTGGAATGCTTGATGACCTGCGAGCTTTGAGAGCTAGGGCATCATTTCTATTACCTTCAAGGCATTGTGTGAAGTGTTTGATCTCTCTTTATTTGTTTTTCTATTGATATTCACTACATGTGGTACTCCCTGTTTATGATCATTTCATGAGGAAATGTCTTGATGGCTCACAGGCTACAAGCTAGGGCATCATACATTGTTCATGAGCTCACTATTTAATATTGGCATTGTTCATGAGATCACTATTTGATATCTGGACAGGCCATGTAAATGGTACTAGGCCAACCCAATCAACCCAACAAAATGTGTCATGTTTATCTTTCTCAAATACACTCATTCACCATTTTGTTGTTGTTCTTCACACAAATATTGCATCAAAAGTAATTGTAAACAATGATTCAAAGAAAAAAGAAACAACTACAATAGATCAAACCCCAAAAGAATACAATCAACTACATTAGCTCACAGTCTCAATGAAATAAACAGTGTCTAAAACAATATATGGTGCACAATAGTAGCAAGCATGCAATGATAGAAATAACATTGCATGATGCCCGAGCTCAAATTCAAAATAGTAAGTGTATTAATGTATGATCTAATAGCAGCAAAATCATTGATCATTACCTTTCACTCCTCCATAATTATAGAAGAGATAACTACCTACAACTAGGGCATCATGCATTGTTTATGAGCTCACTATTTGAGCACCTCATGTCCCTATTTGATTGGCTGGTGCTCAAACAATGAGCCCATAAATAATGCATGATGCCCTAGCTTGTAGCTCGCAAGCCATCAAGACATTTCCTCATGAAATGATCATAAACGAGGAGTACCACATAGTGAATATCAACAACAAAACAAATAAAGAGAGATCAAACACTTCACACAATATATGTTATTTTCTAAGATTTTATTAAGACTAAATATATTATTTTATGAGCTCATTGTTTGAGCACCACATGTCCCTTTTTGATTGGTCGGTGCTTTGTTTTTTATATTGATGCTATTAGATCAAATAGGGACATCGGTAATAAAATAATGCACTTACTATTTTGAATTTGAGCTCATAAAGATTAAGATATCCTAGTGTTTTGAATTTCTATGTGCTTTGAGCCAATGAAATTTTTATCATCATGATGAAGTAATAATGCATTAAATGTCTTAATTATGTCCCTATTTGATTTGAGGGTTCTCTATTTGTTATATTTCTTCTATCAAAGTAGAATGGCAGTGGTGATTCAATGCATCTACAGCCTCAACAACATGGTAGCATTGATCTAATAACAGAAAATACATTACAAATGCCAAGCTCACGGTCTCAATGAAATAAATAGTGTATAAAACAATATATGGTGCACAATAGCAGCAAGCATGAAATGACAACAATAACATTGCATGATGCTTGAGCTCAAATTTAAAATAGTAAGTTTATTAATGTATAATCTAATAGTAGAAAGCTCATTGATCATTACCTTTCACTCCTCCATCATTATAGAAGAGATAACTACCTACAACTAGGGCATTATGCATTGTTTATGAGCTCACTGTTTGAGCACCTCATGTCCCTATTTGATTTCCCGGTGCTTAAATAGTGAGCTCATAAATAATGCATGATGCCCTTGCTTGCAGCCCACAAGCCATCAAGACATTTCCTCATGAAATGATCATAAATGGGGAGTACCACATAGTGAATAGCGAAACAACAAAACAAATAATGAGAGATCAAACACTTCACACAATATATGTTGTTTTATAAGATTTATTAAGACTAAATATATTGTTTTATGAGCTCACTATTTGAGCACCTCATGTCCCTATTTGATTGGTTGGTTCTCTATTTGTTATATTGATGCTATTAGATCAAATAGGGATGTAGAATTCAATATCAACCTATCATATATCCATTCCAAATGATATAACTCCATTTGAATAAATGTCCATATGAAATCTAGAGCAATACATTAATTTAATAGTGAATTCATGATTTATAATGCCCCTTGATTTATAGTGAATTCATGATTTATAATTCAGTTGTAGCAGCTCAATGTGTTTGAACTCAAGAATACCCCTTACTTGATTTCCTACAAAGCCTTTGAAAAAATCTGTCCAAAAATGAGAAGCTATGAGAAGATGACAGAAGCTAATGAAAGGAATCATCTCCAATTTGTTTTGTAGATATACACATTAAGGATCATGTCAGATAATACAAGGGAATTTAATCAAAATAGGGAGACAATCGCTAGATTGTTGTCTAACTTTCAAAGAGAAGGCAATGACAAATGTTATTGTCCATGCAAGAGTTGTAACAACTTAAAGACAAGAAGAATCAAAATCAAAATAGCAAAGAGACATTGTAGGAAGAATGGTCACATTGAAGGGGGGTTTGATTATAATCCATTGGTAAGTTGTTTGTTATATTTTTTTCACAATTAATATACATATGAACCATGGAAGGAGGTTTGATTATCACATTAAAGAGGGGTTTGATTATCATCATTTTTATATAGGTCGATCTCCCCAATGTGAATATAGAGGAACATGGAGGTATGAGTATTGAAGTTGAAGATCATGATCCCATGGAAGATGATGATCACGTGCCAGAAAACACATTTGAAGATAATGGTATGAATGCATTGATCATTGACACATTTGGTATTGGTGTTGCTAGTGCTGCTACTACTAATGATGATGATGATTATGATGAGAATGACATTAAAAACATCCATGATATACCTCTACTTGAGAAGGTGGACATGACCCTTTATGAAGGCTCCCAATCTACTCTTCTCTCTGTTGTATTGTTGTTGGTGAATTTGAAGTTTATGAATGGTTTATCCAACATAGCAATGTCAAGTATGCTAAGGTTTTTCCTATATGTCATTATAGTCTATAAAAGGTGAAACATGTACCATTAAGATTGTTTATAGTAATGACTTATATTATTTGTTGCAGATTGATAGGTGACTTTCTGTTACCACCATCAAATGTTCCCCCTCGCTCATACTGAGAATTATGTGCCACTATGAAACATATTGAAATGGAGTATCAAACAATCAAGATTGGATGATAGCATAGATTGAACAATGTTAGCATGATGGTCATAGATTAACATGGGAATTTATGTCTTCATTAGTTATACAAGCTCATCGTAATGGAGATCCCAATGTTACACAAAAGGAAATAGATTTAGCATATGGTTTAAGTGATCACCAGGTACTTATAAATTTGTTAATTAATCAACCTTATGTTTTTCAACTTGTGATGCAATAATTTATACATGTTTGACATTATTGTAGGTGAAACACCACAAGGCTATGTTTTGCAATGGTTATAAATTTTGCATCAAAAATTTGGATGACGTGAAGAGAAATTTTGATTATGGGATAAGTGCAGTGTTCTAGGTGACTAATATTTCATCTAGAAATGACTTACATCCCCAAGAGTTGTAAAATTAATACTATGGTATTTTGGTTGATATACTTGATAGTGACTTTAATTCCTTCAATTTAGTTCTCTTCATTGTGAAATGGTATAGACTACGACTCAATAAAAATGATCCTGATAGAACTGTTATTGAACATGACAATGGATTTTCAATGATTAATACAAGGTTGTTTGAGCCAGTTGGAGAAGAGCCCTATGTTCTTCCAAGCCAATGTGAGTAGGTATTTTACTCAGAGGTTCCACATAAACTAGGTTGGTCATTTGTTGTTAGACATGATCCAAGAGGAAGGCCAATAAAGTATAATGTGATGGAAGAAGATACTGAGGAAGATGATGTAGATGATGATCATGATCAAGAGCTAGTCGAAGAAGAATATGAAAAAGAAGATAACGATGATGTTGCTACTGATGATGATGATGCTGCTATTGATGAAGATGATGCTGCTACTGATGAGGATGATGATGAAAATGATGATGATACTAATGGTGATGATGATAATGGCGGCGATGATATTGATGGTGATGATGTCGTTATCAATGATGATCTTGATGATGAGATGGATGAAGAAGAATGTCAATGACATGAATGAAATGTACAATTATGCTAGATGTTTGGCATGTTCTAACAATTATTTTATATGTACTACTCTTATTCACCTTGTTTTATATGTCCTACGTATAGGAGAGTTGCTTCTGATAATTTTATATTTCCTTGCAAATCAATGATGTTAAATCATAGGGGATTCTCTTTGTTCCCTACAATGGAGTGATGCAATTCTAAATTGCTTAGCAATTACTTTCTATTGCATAGTTATCTTTGGTTTGTCATTTTGTTTTGAGTGTCTAGTGATTTAAACCAAAGACTTAGACTTAGCCAAAAAATGTGCAAGTCTACATTAGTACGTTTCTTTTTATTGTAATTATAATTAGTATGAATGAACAAAATAATGACAATGCAATATTTGTGATAATGCAATATTTATTGAAATAGCATCGATGACTTTGGTCAATGTACCTATGTGTCAATGTGGTGTTGGCCCATGCATGTTGAAGTGTCACACACAACAAGTCATCCTAGGCGTCAATTTTGGGTTTGCCCAAATAGGAAAAATGTCTTGATATGCAATTATATTTTATGTTTAAAAATAATGTGACAACTAATTAATCATTTTATGAAGAATTGATGTACATTTGGTATTGCAAGGAAATAGTGGATGTTAATACTTTTGGTGGGCTGATCAAATCACATTTACATGCACCCCATCTACATCTATACATGATGTAGGAAATGCGTGCAACTTGTGCAAGGCTTAAGAGGCAGCTAGTGCCACCAAGATTACTTCAATGGTGAAAGCAAAAATCATATTTTTGTGATGCCTTCTTTGTGTAGTTTTTGCACTACTTTGTTGGTACCATATGCGTAAATGTGGTTAATAGAGGGATATTGTAGATACTGCTTCTTTTTTTTAGAATTTCTAGTAGATACACATAAAGAACATGCACATGAACATGACAAATGAGAAACACAAATGTAGATATTACAACAGCTGAGAAACATAAATGTAGGCATCATGGTCACAATTTTTTGGAGACACAACATAATTGAATGGCATACTCAGACGATGCAAAACGTCTGGGTATATAACTCAATTATGTTGTGTTTCCAAAAAATTGTGACCATGATGCCTACATTTATGTTTCTTAGCTGTTGTGCCCTAGGACCCCTTATGACCCTTTACGACCCTTTACAATCCCTAAGAATACATATTAGAGGTCTTAAAATGTCGTAAAGGGTCATAAGAGGCTCCTAGGAGGGGTCAGATGAGATTCCACCTTCACGTGGTTGGCTATGTTAAGTAGAGAATGTTAAACTATTCTCAAAACAAAGAGAAGCTCAATAATTTAAGATCTCAATCCATGTATGACAAATATATATCAATCCATCTCAATGGCTACCAAATCAACAGATCTCTGCCAAGAACCCAGTCACAAAAAAACACCACAGACCGCACCACAAACCTGTTGTGAAGAGGCATCCAATGTCTCATAAGTCACATCAAATGACCCACTTTCTATAATCTAAGTCTCTCATCTCGGTTCACCAAGAAGAAGACTTCTCCCAAGTCATCACAGACACCATAGTGATCTATGAATCTCCAATGTGCAAGTTCTACATGTCGCTATCTTGACATCACATCTAACTCAATAATCCACAAGCAACTACTAAATCTACTGCAAAGTCATCTCTGAATGATCCATAACCAAATCACGAGCAGGAACCAGATCTTCAAGAACACCCTTTTGAATCGATACCAACCTGATCGATAAATATATTTTTTTTACAAAACCTGATTTGCGTTGCAATTGCGATGACCATAAAATAATGATGGTTATCTGTCAAAACAATCTAACATTTAGCCATCTCATGTATAGCATTGTTGTTGGTAAAAAACTATAAATGATAGATAGCTTTCATAAAATTTTGACGGGTCTCCGTCACATGTACAACATCACACTCGTTAAAAACTAGAAATGACATATATCTGTCGTACACTTCCGATAGATGTCTATCACACTAACAACATCTCTATCGGCAAATAAATTACAAATGATGGCAACCCATCGGAAGATTCTGACAAGTTGTCATCATTTTTATTTTTTGCAATGGATAGGCATTGCAATTGGGATGACCACAAATAGGTCCGATGCCAGGTTCACCTTGCTGGCACCCCCTTCTTGTGATGTCCATTATCATCGTAATTATGATGCCAATCAAAACCATCAATTTTTTTGACTATAAAACTGTGACATTGGGTGGTGTCGCTATATCAATAGTAAACCATCCCAATTCAGATGACTTGCCATCAAAAAAAGGTCTCAAATGTACTAGTGTCTCTATGTGTTTTGTCTTTGCATGCATCACAAGATTCTTTGACATGTTGATAGTGCCAGTGTTATCACAATGAATAACAATAGGATAATCAATCTGAATTCCAAAATCCTTTATCATCTGCTTGATCCAAACAATTGTAGAATAGTTCAAGGCTGCTGCAACATACTTTGCTTCTACTATTGACTGAGAAATACAATTCATCTTCTTGCTTGTCCAAGTGACAAGTCTATCACCAAGAAATAATGCTCCTCCTGATGTACTCTTTCTAGCATCAACGCATCCTACCCAATCTGCATCTATATATACATGAAGCTCTACATTCTCTGAATTAGGATACAATAAACTATAGTCAATAGTGCCCTGCAAATATCTAAATATCCTCTTTACTGCCATAAGGTGACTTTTTTCAGTCTCTCATACCAAGCTCTAGGGGCTTGCTTAAGTCCATAGAGGACTTTCTTCAATCAGCATACCATATTAGGCCTATCTAATAAGGTGAATCCTTTTGGCTTCTTAATGTATAGTTCTTCCTTTAAATCTCCATTTAAGAATGCTGACTTAACATCCATCTAATAAACATTGAAGTTTTTGAATGTTTCATAAGCTACAAACAACTTAATGGCTTCTAATCTACTCACAGGTGCAAATGTGTCTGAATAATCAATACCTTCTCTTTGCGTATATCCCTTACATACTAACCTTTCTTTATTCCTTACTAATATACCATCTTTATTCATCTTGTTTTTGAATATCCAATTGGCTGCAAACAAATTCTTATCACTAGGTCTTGGTACCAGTTCCCAAGTATCATTCTTAATAATCTGATCTAGTTCTTCATTCATAGCATCATGCCAATCTGAGTGATTACATGCATCTTCAATACTTAAAGGTTCAATTTGAGATAGTAAACATACCACTTCATTGCCTGCTAAACTCTTTGCTTTTGATCTTGTTGTGACTTTGCCTCTCTGATCTCCAATGATGTGATCCTTAGAGTGATATCTAGATGTAAACTTTGGAACTTTAGGTGATACTATCTCATCTTCCTTCTTAGTTTCTTCTTCACTTGTTTTAGGGTCATTGAATAATACATCAATACTATCAAACATCTCTTCAACAACTATTTCACTAGTGGAAGGACTGGGTTCTTGTTCAGTCATAGGTGCATAATAATGATATCTTTTGAACCATAAAATTTTCATCAATCTTAACATGATAACTTTCAATGATCTTCTTCAATATCAAATTAAAACATCTATAATATTTTCTTTTAGTAGAGTAACAGAGGAAAATACCTTCATCTCTTCTTACATCAAACTTGCCTATTGCTTCATCTCTCTTGATGTAAAACTTGCTTCCAAAGATTTTGAAGTATTTCATTGTGGGAACATTACCAAACCATAGCTCATAAGGTGTCTTGTCTGCGTCAGGCCTCAATTGAATTCTATTGATGGTAATGACTACTGTATTGACAACATCTCTACAATAGGTGTGTACAAGTTTTCCTTCAATCATGATGGTGCACACTGTATCAAGGATGATCATATTCCTTCTCTCTACAATCCCATTTTGCTGAGGGGTTCTAGGTGCACTCAATTGCCTCTTTATGCCATTTTCTTCGTAGTACTCATAGAATTTGTCAGAGGTGAATTCTCCTCCTCTATCTGATCTTAGACACTTTATCTTTAGTCTAGATTCATTCTCAACCTTAGCTTTGAATATTTTTAACTTCTCAAATGCTTCTGACTTATCTTTCAAGAATTCAACCCACATCATTCTAGAATAATCATCAACAAAAAAAATGAAATACCTTTCACCATAGTATGATCTTGTTTGAGTTGGTCCACATAGGTATGTATGAATTAGATCCAACTTCTTCTCTACTAAATTATGCTTTCTTCTAAATGAATTCCTCGTGTGCTTTCCCATCACACATTCCCTACAAATACTATCAATTGGATTTTATATGCTAGGTAGATCTCTTACTGCCTTTACATTGCTTATCTTTACTATGTTTTTAAAGTTTATATGATAGTCTTTTATGTCCTAGCCAACTGTCATCTACTTTAGCAACAAAACAACTTGCTTTTGAATTAAGCTTAAAAACATTACCTTTAGTCTTTGAACCTGATGCAATCATTACACCATCCTTGTTGTTAATGATGCACTTGTTTTCTTTGAACTCCAACTAATAACCTTTGTCAAGAAAATTCCCTACACTAAGAAGGTTATGTTGCAAATCATCTACATAAAGAACATCATCAATGTTGTTCTTTCCATCCAATGTAATAGCTTCTCTACCAATGATAGGATTAGGAGTGTTGTCTCTGAATCTAACCATGGCACCTTTGTATTTGTCTAGATGAACAAATCTTCCTTTATCACCTGTCATGTGATGTGAACAACCACTATCTATAATCCAATATGTCCTTATGTCTTCTTGTGAAATCAATGCTAGCTCTTATTCATTTTTCTCATCTTCATGATCCATCTCATCAAAAATATTCTCCATAATAGCAATGAATCCAATTTCATCTTCAATTGAATCATTATCAGATACTCCATCACTAGCATAGTAACATTCTTTAGTATACTTAAGCTTGTAGTTAGTTCTAAATTTCTTAACTCTTGTAGGACACTTAGATGCAAAGTGACAAATCTTATTACATGAGAAACATTTGAATGGTAACTGACCTTCATACTTTCCTTTTCCTTTTGTTTCTTTCCTAGCAATCATAGTAATAATATCATCTATCTCTTTATCTTCATCTTCATCATCAAAATTACTAGAAGTGTTTAAAGATTTCTTACCATGGACTGATGCTTTGAAGGCTGTCTCACTTTTAGGCTATGTCTTCAATCTTGAAATCTCAAAAGCTAAAAGTTTGTTGATCAAGATCTCTCTCTTGAAATTTTTTGTAAGCTACATGGTCTCATCAAGGATGTTGATCTTGTTTTCATACTCTACTATAAGAGTAGTCATCAACTTATCCATAATGTCTTCCTCCAAGATCTCTCCACCATTGTTCCTGATTCCAGTAACTACTTCATTGATCCTTTGGTTGTAAGCTTTGATCTCTTCTTCAGGTAGTATCTCTAATGCATTTTATCTTTTCTTCCATGTCTTCCTTCACACATTCTTTGCTTGTGTATCTCCTTCAAACATGTCTTCTAGGTGCTTCCATATCTTGTAAGTTGTGTCTCCTTTCTTTATCTCTAAAAACTCAATATCAGATAAGGCATTGATCAGGGCTTCTTTGGCTATTGTATTATGATGGAAAAAATCCTTTTTCTTTCTAGTAGCATCTTCCTTTGCAAGATCTGCTAGAGAAGGGATCTTAACTTCTTTGATAGCCACTTTAAAAACTTCAAAAGAAATGTAATGCAAATGTGTCACCATTTTGTTCTTCCAATCAAGATAGTTCTCTATATCAAACTTAGGACTGTCTTTTCTAAAGAATTCCATCTGACGAACCTCAAGCTATTAAACTTTCTCTCTGAGGCACTTGGCTCTGATACCAATTATTAGGAATAGTCCCAAGAGATAATTGAGAGGGGGGCAGGTGAATTAGTTATCTACAAGTTTCAATTCTTTATCTAATTAAGTATACTTAAACTTTAAGCATAAACACAATGAAAGAACACTTGAACACAACACCAATAATTTGGTTACGGGGAAACCCAAATAGGTAAAAACCCTGATGGGAATTAACACCCAGTAATAAACTGAACTAGTGTATAATTATCCTTGTTATAAGATCTTACAAACCTGTTAGGATTTGATCTTTACAATACTTTTAGTAAAGTGACCTAGTCAAAGGTTGGACCCTATTAGGAGTCTTTAATGATTGACCCTATTAGGGGTGAGGATGCACTGTCTGAGAGCTCACTGCTCAAAGGGGTGAAGGCTGTAACCTTCTGAATGATAGATACACACTATATCTAGATCCTGGTGAACTATGAGGTAGACTTTCTATCTTGATTAGTTCCAATGAATAGAACACTCTATCTTCTTTGTCACATAGACCTCTTCTTGATGGCACAATACTTTGCACTCTCTGTTGTGCTCTAATATTTCATCTCCATGTCATACTGCTAGCGATCACAAATGACCAACTACAAGTATCCTTCCTCTAAATGATATAATAAATTAGGCTTATTAGAATCACCTTGAAGTCATATTAGAGAAACAATAACACTCTCTAATAACATCTTGGTCAGCTCTACTAAGCACGCAACACAAACTAGGACTTGTCCAAATAAATAAGTGTAGATGCACACTACACACTGTTGGCTCTACCAAATTAACTAATACTTTCTCCTCAAGCTGAATTACATCATGCACTCTTAACCAAACATTTTTAACTCTTCTACAATCACTAATCCAAGCATGCATACCAAAATGATAGGTGCAACTCTTGTACCAATATAATCTCCATCGGCTCTTCTGGATAAACATGAGAAACTACAATTGGTGAATAGAGACTGCATAAATTCATTTCTACTACACATCAGACTCTACATCCATGAATTTAACAACACTAACATGTCTTTATCACATATCCAAACACACAAGGCTCCATGGTAACTGTACAGACATTCTCTCACAAAACATTGCCTGTAACTCTATTAGGAACACTGCTGACACAAGCTGCTACATAACTATCTGTACCAAAAATTAACCTCTGCATCCATGATATTAGGTTGATAATGTCATGCCCTATAATGGAACCAGGGAAGAGAACAAAGATTCTCTTTGTAAAAGAAAACCTAAGTAATGATTTATGAAAATTTTTGAATTTTTAAAAGAATTATATAAACAAACCATAGATTAACTTAGATTCCTCCAAGGCTCCTTTCTAATTTAATGCACAATTCATTTAAGTCTATTTAGTTACTAAAAACTTGATTTACTTCTTAAACGAACTACATCACAACATTTGTAGATTCTTTATAAAGAAATACAAAGTACTTTCATTTCAATTTGCCATTTAAATCCATCTATTTTCCTAAGTATCCTTTATGAACAATATAACATTTAACGCATTAATATCATATAATAGAATTTTCTAAATATTTGATACATTGCAAATATTACATTTGTTTCACTAGCCTTTACCTTAATCAACAATAATGAGAAACATACTACTTTACTTGAAATCTTACAAAATCCATTTCTTTTCAACATACATCATATACATAAAGTTTGTGCTTTCCCTTTTCCTTTTTCCTAAGACTACCCATACCAAATACATCATTTTGAAATATATTAATGAATACATTACATTCATCTCCTCTTGGGACGTAACAATACTTTTACATCATGAAAGATAAATACAAGTCTTCATTCTTCAAAACTAGAACACTACGCAAACATGAATCCTTAAGCATTGTATCCACAAAATGTACCTCAATAAAATATTTACCACCCAACCACATGGATACCAAAAGGCCCACTCCCCTGTTCTAGGAGATAAACACCAAGGTCCACAAAGAAGGGATAGCTAGGCCATACCTAGGGTTGGGTAACCTTTCCCAAATAGCAAATGAAAACAAGATCAAAGTATAAATATTTTCCCAAAGGTTCTAAGGCTTAGTAGAAACTCTAAGCAAAAACCTAAGTGAGTGTCATCACATAGCCCTCACCCCTTGGATTGTCCTAGTACTAGCCACTCTGAGCCCTAGCCCCCAAGTAGGAACATGCAGAACTGAATGCCTTTCATATAGACAAGCACCATTCAATCATACCTTCACATAGGAACCTTATCCCACTCCCATCCATAGCCTTTAATAGCACTAATGGTATGGGAAAGGCATATATTAATATTTTTAGTGTTTGAACCCATTCCCATAAGTTTTAATAAAATTATCACTTGTTAAAATAACTCTTTAGTCAGTTACCCTGGTACTAGCCACTTAGGGCCCCAGCCCCACACTAAGAGCCACTCACTTAGTGTTCTTAGGTTTTCTAACCTTAACTAAGAGCCACTCACTTAGTGTTCTTAGGTTTTCTAACCTTAACCCACAAATCAAATACACATCATACATGAAATAAAACACATCGTAACACTTTTTAGAACTTACATCAAAGAACAGAAAAGAGTAGGAGAGTTTAGGGATGTTTAGGAAAATTTAGAGCATTTAGGGAGGTCTAGAATAGTCCCGATCCTCCTAGACAATCCTAAACCCCAATCTTGCTTCCTACACACATCCTAACCCTATTAAAGCATCTAAATGCACCATATAACCTCCACCAAACAAGTAATGAACATATTTAAAGTTTACACAAAATTTCATATGCCAAAACACAATGCTCCATAAAATCTATTGTGCCTAAAATTTAACTAAGTCTGATTTAAATTGAAATCTCAAAATCTAGAAGTTGCATCTTAACTCCTGTGAAGCTAAAACCTATATCAAACATCTTAAAAGGTACCTAATTTCTTTATACAAGTATAGCTTAAAGTATAAGAAATTAAAGTACTTATACTTAAATGTTATACTTGTATAAACAAACCTGTTATACTTTTATAAACAAACCCTAATCCAAAAACAAACCTATTATACTTTTATAAACAAACCCTAATCCAAACATGACATCAAAAAAATACTAAATTTTTACATCAAAACAATACTAACTTAGGATTGTATAAACCCCAATCCAAACATGAGAACAAAACAATACTATCTCAGGATTAAATCAAGCTGCACACTGTGCATTTCATTCACCAATCTGCACGAATGTTTGTAGAATGACAAATAATGATAGAAACTAAAAAATGATATAAATATGGATGGATTAAATCAAATTTCACACTGCACATTTCATTCACCAATCTGTGTGACTGTTTACAGGATCTGCGCATTTCTACATAATGACATAAACTTAAATAGTATGGTTGATAGATCCAACTCCATAACCCTGCCTCAAATCTTGACGAAGAAAGGTGGTGCTAAAACAAATATGGACCAGTAAGGTTGGAATAATAGTTCTAAATCCTAGAAGCACTCATGGACATTCTAAACAAGAAAGGAGATATAAGGAGAATACTAAGGAATCTACAGACTCTTACAAATGCAAAATTATTCATATACATACAACATAGGAAATAATTCTATTTAGACATGATCCTAATTTCCAAATCACTAATACAGACACAATGATATATATATAACATAAACATTCTGAAATTTACGTAGGCAACAAAACACATAGAGAAAACATTCAACTAGACTCTTATCCAATACATATCACAAAAGAGAGTTATCTCTCAGGATGGATTCCAACCTGGAGTCCTGCAGAGATTCGGTTTGCTGAAGAAGGATCCAATCCTCTCAATCTCTTCCAGTACTCCTTCAAGTCCTTCTGGATGTAATCTCTAGCCTCTACCAGAAGCAACCAAATGCCAATTTTAGAGAATAATGAATTCTCTCCTCACAAATATAATTTCCTACAAATAAAAATTCTCAACCATACAATATCTCTTCTTGAATCCAAATTCATATCCAACCCCCTCTCACATAGGAGATCTATTTGTATATGGATTGGGGGGAGTAGTTGCACATGTATTCCAACCGATGCAACTATCCACCAATTATTCGTTAATAATACAGTTTCCAAAACCATTCCCGTGAAGGGATAAACAAATTTTATTTAATAAGATTTAAGTCTATGTCTCCTAAATTTGAGGATGACAAAATAGATAATAAATGTTTTGGGAATAATTTTACTAACTTACTTACTATGGTGATTTACCAAAAGCATTTCCCAAATATAAAAATAACATAGACTTACCATAGTTTCATAATAATTTCCTTCACATAATTAATTTATTATATAATAATAATATATATTTATATATGTATTCATAGGCATATGTGTGCACCCATATGCTTATGGTACATATACCATAAGTAAGACAAATTATTATTAATGTTACAAATATTTAAATATTATGAATATCATTATTATAAAACATATTCTTTACAAAATATAATAGTAATATATATATTAGATAATTACTAACATAAGTTGGATTTTACCACTATTATTAAAACATTTATTACTATTATTGCCATAGATATTTTGTTATTATGAGTATTATAAAATAATACCATAAAATTCTTTATTATTGATATTAAAATCACATGATTTAATCACATACTAACTCATTCCTAACAAGATACGCTAGTACATAAGTAGCTACTAATAAAAATAAAATACTAAAACATACCCTCATATGAACAATAATTCACATCAATAATCTACTAACAAAATTTAACATACCATGAAGACAATTAGAGCTACCATACTCAAAACCTCATTCTCAAATAATGCAAAAGACAAGAAACCAGCTACAAGATCCACAAAACCAATAAACTAAGAGGCCACAAAAATACATCATCCACACAATGGACTGACTCAGGAACTCCCCACCTAAGGATAAAAGGGTCAGAGGTAGAATTCCTTCTTATGGAACCTTGGTGATATCTCCATAGCAACAACAACAATCGAGGATTTTAAGGGATCGCTCAGACCTATGAAGCTAGGTGGAGATGATAACCGATACCTACAATCGTGCATCACCAAGAAGAGATACATGTATACATATGGATATACATACAAATCAGATATATGAAAAAAGATGACCAGGATCGATACATCATGTGGACCTCAACTAAGTGAGTAACTACGACTTCATCCTGAGTCATGAAAACACATCAGACACATATCCATGAAACATAAAACATCATGATAATGGTTAAATTCAAATCCTTATGTTAGCTCCATAAAACATATAAAGATAGATGGTTTTCTAATTTCATAAACATATAAATGATAACCATAAATGAGCATATCAATCACCTCATAAACATATCATCCTCCATAAAACATAAATGTAAATGTATAGTTCTAACCATCATAATAGAATGTCCAAATCAGGAAGTCCAAATATCACCATAGGAGAGGATATTACAGATAACATGTCCAACTTTCATATACTCAAAGCTTATTGCATAAGTCTTCTATGCATGCTACTTACCATATGTTGTCATCAATGACAAACATATAGTTAGCACTGGCTTGCTAGCAAATCTCCAATAGATACCGTACAAATGATTTAGAATGAGTGAACACAGGTTTGTGTATAGGGAAGTGTTTTCATCTTATATCTAAGATTGCATGCCATAATAATTCACGATCGTGGCTTCATAGCCATGGGCCAACAACCCATGACTGGGAAGTCACAACCGTTAGCAAAATTCCACAGAATAGTGGGTGCTCATGATAGGGCCATGGCCCTTAAACAAAATTTTAAATAATTTTTATTATAAAACAAAAACTAGCTTGTCTAATCCTTAAAAAAAAAGGAATACATAAACAATGCAATCTCAAAGGAAATAAGCATACCAGCATTCTTAAATTTGAAGCATGCTGAGAGACCTCCATTGTTGGTTGGTTTTTGTTGAGAAAATATGTATGACATATATTCATAGGCATATATACATCAAAGTATATGTGAATATGAGTATATCTCATATGTGTGTGCACCTCCACTGTAGACCTCTCCATACCCCTGCAAGAAAGAAAACTCAAGAAAATAATAGAACCCATCTAGGGTTTGGGTGAAGGGGAGTTTGGACAATGAAAAGAGTGGTTGGGAGTGTTTTTTGGAAGATGACATATTCACCCTAACCCTAATTTTGAAATTAAGGTTAGGGCAAGGAATAGTCAACTCTCCTGTATTTGAATTTTAGGCTTTTTCCCAATTTTCTTGTCACTTGATGTTTGTGAATTATTTATTTCAATGTGATAACTTTTAATATGAGATTTACAATATTTTTTTTACTTTTGTTAAAGTGAATTTCTTTATCAATGAATTATCTTTTCCATTAGACTTTTATTTTATTTTTTAAATTTAATGAAGAGTTGATGTGTTTAGTAAGACTAAGATTTTGTCAATTTACCTTGGCCACCTATAATTTATTGAATCCCTTGGGGAAATTTAATTTATAAAAAAAATTAATATTGGTAATTTTATTATATGACATTATTAATCTAACATCTAACACTTAAATTTTATACTGATCTAATAACTGTATGTGTATCGTCCCTTTTAATTATGATGTGAGATAATTAAATCTAGTATACTTAAGGAATAGTTGTATATGATAAGTTAGTAATTATTATGATAACCATTTATTTTAAAAAAATAATATTAATTAAAATTTATTTCACAAATAACTAAGTTAATTATTTTTAATTTGATGTTATCCCTTAAACTAATAGCGAGGTATTGGTAGTAAAATTTGATTCATTTAATTAAGTTTTTCCTTGGATTACTTTTGTTGGGCTATAAATTTGTAGTTAGACTTAATGTAAATTATTAATTTAAAATTTATAAATTGTGTCCTTAGCTATAAATAATGTTAATTCTTTTTAATTATTGTATAGCAGGTCTAGACCACAAACAAGGAGTTATTATTTTATTAAGATTTTAAATACCAATTTTTAACTATTGGATTAATCATTTTAATAATCAAGCTAGGGTAAACTAAGTTGGGTTACCCTAGACTTGTGACGATTGTAATTGTGTGAGGGATGTTGGCGGGTTTGATAACCCCCACCATGATTTCCCCTCAAACATTCATAATCTTGACCACTCTTGAGTTACCGAGCTAACCACCTATCACCCTTTTAAACTTCTTACTTTAAATAATATATAACACTAAACTTTAATGTATTAAATTTTAATTATCTTTATAAAAAAAATAGTAGTGTGTTTTTTCTTGTAGAAATATGGGCATGACATTTTGGTATTAGAGCCAGGTTTGCGGAACAACTTGGTACCTTTAAACCCATTACATTTCTCATCTAACCTTGACCTTATTGAATTGATAGGATGCCTTCCCTTATGTGTCAAGCTCATAGACGTAATAGAGGATGAGGACCTAGGTGAGCCCCCTTGGTTCATGTGCAAGATGAGTAAAGTGTAGAGATATTAGTAGTGAATCAGGAACCTCCTCCTGTACCACCACTGAATCCTAATCAAGAGGTCTTGTTAGCTCTTCAGAACCTTATTAGAGTTATACAGGATAGGTTGCCTCCAGTGGGTCTTCATTTAGAGCATCAGTTATCAGGACATAAATTAGAGCCTAGAGAGAGGACTAGGAGTCCTCCATGTGACTGTGAGGAAGGACAAGGAGCCCATGAGGTGGAATTAGTTCACATGCTAGAACCACCACCACCTGGGTTAGTAAAGAGGGTACCCCATAATGTCAAGGAAAAAATTAGGGATCTCCTATGACTTTAGCCACCTTTGTATTATGGGTCTATTGATGGTATAGAGGCCAAGGCATAGCTATTGAGTTTAGATAGGTGCTTTGGGTTGCATCATTACGAGAGCAATCTTAAGGCACATTTTGTAGTTCACCTACTGAGAGGAGGTGCTTCCACCTAGTGGAAGCAGGAGGAATATAAGAACAACACTACCATGGACACTATCACTTGGGAGATCTTTCTAGAGAGATTTAGAGATAGGTATTTATCAGAGCATTACAGGCAGTGACGTATAGATGAGTTTCATGATCTCCAACAGAGAGGACTCACAATAATTTAGTATGAAAGCTGATTCCTTGAGTTGTTACCATATGTTGACTATATGAAGGATGAAAAATTTTGAGTCAACCATTTTGTCAAGGGACTCAATGATTGGATATTAGGATAGGTCCACATGACCACTCTAGGGAACCTTCATGAGGCTATAGAGATGGCATTGATTACAAAAGAGATTTTGGGTAGGTCACGAGATGCTCGTGATAGGTATCAAAACCATAACTCTGCATCTCAGTCTCACAGTTATCAGAAGAGCCATTGGAAGGGTAACAACAAGCATTCTTCGGGGTCTTTTAATAAGAACCCAAAATGGTAGTCTTAATAGAATCATAGATAGAAACCACCATAGGGACAACAGGGCTCTAAGCCCAAATAGTGACAGTTTCAGGGTCCTAGGAAGGATCAAGATCCATATAATTTTGATGCACCTCTAGCATGGACTCAATAGTCCTCTCTGGGTGGTTATAGTGGGTCTAGTAGGACCGATGGACAATAGTAATATAGGGCATAGGGACTTTAGACTCACACACGTGGCCCTTATTATGCATGTGGTGCCATGGGGCACTTAGCTCAAGATTACCCTCTGGGTCAGATGGTAGGTAGTCAGCATATGGTAGCATCAGAGCCTATAGTTGGGGACTTTGGAAAGTCTCACAAGGTATTTGTAGTGGTTGATAGCCATCAGATACAACACTAGGCCACAGTTATAGATGTTGTAGGTATGATCAGAGGTAGTAGTGTTACCATTTTTTTTGATCCTAGACATACTGATTCTTTTATATCTCCATTGGTAGTGGAGCGTTGTGGGCTAGTGATAGCTAGGTAAGAAGTCAATTGGGAAGTTGAGTTAGCATCAGGGTCTAGAGTGTTAGTCAACTCCTTGGTAAGGGATTGTCATGTGTAGATTGGTGATTTGACCACTACTTCAGATCTTCATATCACACCTCTTGGATCTTATGGCATAGTACTTGGCATGGATTGTCTTTATGTCCATAGAGCTAAGTTAGATTATCATCAGAAGAGGATTCAATGTCTAGATGATCATGGTACACCTATTGTGATATGCGGGGTTCAGAGAGGTATATATCTACGTATGATCTCTTCCATGCAACTTAAGCGGAGCATGTGAAAGGGATGTCATTTATTTTCCATTACCATCAATGACAGAGAGGATGAAGAGGAAAAGGAACCATCTCTTGATGATTACCCTATACTTCAGGAGTTTGCAGATGTGTTTCCTACTGAGCTTCCAGGTATGCATCCTCATAGAGTAGTGGATTTCCACATTGATCTCATGCCAAGGGCTACTCCAGTTTCTAGGGAACCTTATAGGATGACCAATAATGAGCTTAATGAGCTCAACATCCAATTAGAGGAACTTTTGGAGAAGGGCCACATTCATCCTAGTATTTCACCTTGGGGCACACTTGTCATCTTTGTTAAGAAGAAGGATAGATCCTTGTGGTTATGTATGGTTTACCAATAGTTGAATAAGCTTACCATCAAGAATAAGTATCCGCTTCCCAGGATTGATGATTTGTTTGATCAACTTCAGGGTGCTAAAGTGTTTTCCAAGATTGATCTTAAGTCAAGATACCATTAGTTATGGATTGTGGATAGAAATATCCCCAAAATTGTGTTTCATATTAGATATGGACATTATGAGTTCACAGTGGTATCGTTCGGTCTCACAAATGCTCCAGCTATGTTCATGAGCCTTATGAATGTAGTATTCCACACCTTGATAAGTTTTTAGTTATGTTCCTTGATGATGTTTTGATATATTCTCAAGATGAGGAGGAGCACAAAGAGAACTTGAGGTAGGTTTGGCAGTGTCTTAGAGACAATCAGTTGTATGGAATCTTGTCTAAATGCACTTTTTTCAAATCTAAGATTCATTACCTTGGGCATGTTATTTTAGGAGATGGAATCTCAATTGATCCATCTAAGATTAGAGCCATCATGGATTTTCCTGCACCTACTTATGTGACTAAGGTTAGGAGTTTCATGGGTTTGGCAGGCTACTACAGGCATTTTTTAGAGGGTTTTTCTAGAGTGGCGCATCCCATCACTTCTCTTTAGTGAAAGGAAATGAAGTTTGAGAAGTGTGAGAGGGAATTTTAGGGAATCAAGAAAGAACTTACTAGTGCACCTATTCTTATAGTGCTTGATCCTTCAGTGGATTTTATTGTGTGCATAGATGCTTCCTTGGATGGTTTGGGAGTAGTTCTTATGAAGAATGGGTGAGCCATTGCATATGAGTCTAGGAAGCTTAAGACTCATGAGCCTAATTACCCCACTCATGACCTTGAGTTAGCTTCAGTGGGTCATACATTAGTAAGATGATGAAATTTCCTTTTGGGTCATTGATTTGAGATCCATTTTGATCATCAGAGTTTACAATATATTTTTACTCAGCTGAACCTGAATGCACGTCAGCGGAGATGGATGGAATTCCTTTGTGAGTATGATTTTGATGTCCACTACATCAAGGGAAAGGATAATGTGGTTTTTGATGCTTTGAGTAGGAGGTGTCATGGGTCTACTCTATGACTATAGCTACAAATTTGAGAGATCGGATATTGCACCATTTGCATGAGGATTTTTGGTATTTAGAGGTCAGTGAAATTATTCGATCTAAGTGTACCCTTGAGGGTAAGTATTCAGGATATTTCATAGATTTTGATGGGCTTTTATGCCATAGAGGACACATATATGTACCTTCCTCTAGAGATTTGTGTGTATTCATCATGTTAGAGGCTCATAGGGCACCTTATGTAGCACATCCTAGAATCAAGAAGATGCATGCAAATTTGAGGCAGTTATACCATTGGCCAGGGATGAGGCAGAATATAGCTGAGATAGTGGCATGATGTTTTGAGTGTCAGAGGGTTAAGATAGAGCATCATCACCTTGGTGGTTTGTTTCAGCCTCATAAGATACCAGAGTGGAAGTGGGATGTTATTTCTATGGATTTCATCATTGGTCTTCCTATGTCATCCTGATGTCATGATGGCATCATGGTGACAGTTGACAAGCTGACCAAGGTGGCCCACTTCTCACTTATTCAAACCACTTTTATAGCCCCAACAGTAGCACAGGTTTTCTTGTGGGATATTGTTAGACTTCATGGTATACCTTGTAAGATTATTTCAGATTGGGATTCTCTCTTCACATCAACCTTCTAGAGGGGATTACAGACAACTTTTGGGACTAAGCTCAATTTTAGCACCACTTATCACCTAGAGATAGATGGTCATACAAAGAGGGAAAATCAGGTATTGGAGGATATTCTCCACATGTATGTCATGGATCATCAGACTAGGTGGGAGGATTACCTTCATTTGGTTGAGTTTTCCTACAATAATGGGCATCACACTTCTCTAGGTATACCTCCCTATCAGGCATTATATGGAAGACCATGTAGAACACCTTTGAGTTGGGACTACATTGCTGATAGAGTTGCCTTACATCCTGAGTTAGTGCCAGAGTTAGAATAGAAGGTGACCTTGATTAGACAATGCCTGAAGGAAGCATAGGATAGATAGAAGAAGTATGCAAATGCGAAGAGAGAGGATCATAGTTATTTAGTTGGGGATAGAGTTTTTATAAGAGTGCAACTGCATAAGAGTCCAATCCATTTTGGAAAGGGCTCTAAGATTGCACCCATATTTTTTGGTCCTTTTGAGATTCTTGAGAGGATAGGTTATGTCGCCTATCATCTAGCTCTGCCACCTAGACTGTCACACATCCACGATGTCTTTCATGTATTAGTGTTGATAAAGTATATTTTTTATGAGTCTCATATCATATATTGGGATGCCTTCTTGGTGGATTCTAATGGCTAGTAATCTTTGGAGCCCATCCACATTTTGGCATGCCGGATGCTAGCTCTTTGAGGCCAAGAGATGGACCAGGTTAGGGTCCAGTGAGATTGCTATGATGAGGTTATGACATCATAGGAGGATGCATTGCAGATGAGAGAATAGTACCCCTATATTTTTAGTGAACTCCAAGAGGAAGTTCATGCCTAAGGGGGAGGATGTGGGGCCTCACCCCGAGCTCATCATAGTTTTTCAATTTCTACATTGAGATAGACTTATTTGATACTATATGTTGATGCATTTTTGTTTATGGAAACTTTATGTGATGGATTTTATCTACATAGTGGCTCGATGCACATTATGATATGTTTATTTTGATGATTACTATGACATCCTTATGGCTCTGCATTTTGGTTAATATGTTTTTTGTGAATGTTAGGATGTCTAGATGAAATTTAATTATGCGATTAATTAGGAAATGAATGATTGATGCTATTATGATGCTAAGAGCTTTGTTAAGTGTTAAATTGTTTCATTACATAATGAGTTATATATTTTTTCACAAATGAATTATTATGCTATGTGAATTGTAATTTTTTAGGAGATGTTGCAAATGAATTGTTGTGATCATGTATGTTATGGATTTTTATTCCTTGGACTACTAATGTTGGACTTTAGTGTGTAGGGAATTAGACCATGATATTTATCAGGGAACCAAAGCATAGACCTATGTTAATTTAGTTTGAGCCAAGGTTGTGTCTAATGAGAGACAAAACCTCATTGTATCATATTTTATTTTGTAAACATAATGAGAATGTATGTCCTAAAATTAACATGTTTAATTGTTATTGTAAAAGGTTATGTGAGTGTTCAAGTGAATATGCCACATGGCTTGTGATGTGTTATTCATGTTGTGTCACTTGACACTTGTAATGTGTACATGTGGCCATGACATGTCCACTTGAGGATTGGATGCCCACCAACCTAGGATAGTACCCTTGAGGATCCCCATGTGAATCCCATGGTTAGGGAGCTTGAGGTAGTTTCATATCATGGATTTTCGAATTTGAACTTGTCATGAGCTTTTGTGGGGTTAAAAGGTGCCTAGGAATGTGTTTAGGCCATTTTTAATTAGCCCACTTGCTATACCTATGGGTAAGCATCATTTTTCACCATAGGACAACCCATAGTTGACCAAAAGACCCATCTAAAAGTTGGATTTCCTAGATGGCCGAAAATCAACTTTTGAAACAACACTTTGTTAAGAACACCATCCACTTGAATGCAAGTTCTTTACCCACCTTTTTGGACAATCTTTGTAAGAGCCCATTTTTAGAAATCTTGGAAGGGGCATAGGGAAGACCAACCTTTGAGAAAGGAGACCCTATCCCTAGGGGGTTGTGGGGAGTTGTGTGGAGGCCTTTTTAGTGGGGACTCTTCATTTTGGAGAGTTTGAACACCCACTCTCTAACTTAGAGACTAGACTAGTTTGGAGGAGCTTGGATAGGAGGGAAGAGCTTGCACAAAAGGAGACTCATCTTCAACCCTTGACATTTTCTTTGGACTTAGATTGGTGGCTCTATTTTGAATTCCTTGTTGTTGTATGAGGAAAATGTGTAGTAATGCATGTGGAAGTTTCCTCTTGTTATGATCTTATGTAAATCTTGTAATTCTTGTTTTTCATATAGATGTATGATGTCATTCTTGTGATGAATCTTCTTTAAGAAAATCTTGTGCTTAAGTTTTGTGTATTATGGTGTTTCCTTATTGTTTTTTTTGTGTTTTGTTTGTATGGGAGTCTCAAGGCCATACTAACCCATGGGAGGGAAGAGTAGCCTTGGGGAAGAAGGGTTTTGGACAGCCATGGGTGTAGAGTCTCTCCTCAAGGAGGAGAGTGATAAACATGGAGTATGGGCTCCATGAAGCCATTTGTGCGTTTTGGGGTCATAAGGGAATGCTAGTGCTGGCTTGAAGCCATGGGGGGCATAAGAGATTTGATGTTGAGAAGAGTTAGTGTGTAAATGTTGTTTATTTGGTGCCTTGTGTAGGCCTGAATTTCATTAATGGCTTTCTCCCCATTGGTACATGGTCCACCTTCTTCCCAAGAATAGGGTCATTGTGAGACCCTTTGTGCAAATCCTTGGTTGGGAGTATTATATGCTTGTTGTCTCATTGTTTGTTGATTGGTTATGCATGATTGTGAAATCTTCTATGTTTTGGTTCCCCTAGCTCAGTGGTGGCCTCTTAGAGGCCTTGGTTGGGAGGTGAGCATCCCGTGGTTCATTTTTTTTTATTGTAGGTTATGAAGCTCTTGTTGCTTGAGGATAGAAGCTTAGCCCTTGAAGTATGTGTAGGAAAGATAGTTAGTGGAAGCAATAAGAGTGGTTTCTTGTTCACTTATGATGATGTAAAAAATTTATTTTGGGTAAAAGGGGTTTCTAAGTTACCTTTACCATGTAAATGTAAAAAAAAATAATATGAAAGTTGCTTCATTTGGCATGTTACTATGCTGATAGAAGGATGTATATTTCAAATGAAAAAAACTTGTATTTTAAGAGGTCACATCTAGGTTAGAAGATCTCTCTTCTAAAATGGCATGTTAAATCTTAGAGTTGAATTACCTTCATAGAAGGTTGTTTTGGAATATTGCATAGTAAAAGATAAAACTATTAAACTTTGAATACCATTGTAAAATAAAATTTTCTACTCCTCAATAGTTGGTTGTTTTATTTGAAAATAGAATTAAATTTTTTAGAAAGTCCACCAAACACTCTCTACTTGATTAGTCAAGCATTATGTCTTTTTGTTTCCTATTTTTTATTTTTTGTTAAAAAATATATATATTACAGTATTTACAAGCTTTATGTTTTTAGCATACATGTGGTTGTAGTTGAGGGTAAAATATATTTTGTTTTGAATTTTATGTACCTATCTCATCTTTAGAAAAACATTTGTAAATAAGGAGAGTTTTGCTAGATTAAATAATAGAATGTTAATGACTTTTATTTATTTTAATGTGAAGTATTTGAAGCATTTTAATATGTTTATAGTTGCCTTGAATTTTTGTCAAAAACAAAGATATATATATATATATATATATATATATATATATATATATATATATATATATATATATATAATTGAGGAGTGTTATTTTTCCTTGAAACCTACATATACAAAAGAATGTAAGTAAGCATAATTTTTAATAAAATAAACATTAATAGTATTTTTCTTAATACAAAGAAACAAAAAAATATTATTAAGGTTGGGAGCCGACGATGTCACACCCCCTCCCTTCTTCCCTCCACAGTCGTTGGTTGTGCCCCACTATTGTGGCTTCACTGCTACGGGCAACAACCTGTGACTATGAAGTCACAGCCATGTGGTCGTGACCCACGACTATGGCTTCATAGCCATGGGATTTCAACCCGCGACTGTGAAGTCAAAACCGTGGACCACAACCCATGACTATGGCTTCACAACCATGGGCCAACAACCCACGACTGTGAAGTCACAACTGTGAGCCAAATCCCATGGAACTGTGGGTGCTCACGCCAGGGCCATGACCCTTAAAATTTTTTTTTAATAATTTTGTTTATAAAAAAAAAATAGCTTGTCTAAGCCTTAAAAAAAAAGGAATACATAAACAATGCAATCTCAAAGGAAATAAGCATACTAGGATTCTTAAATTGGAAGCATGCTGAGAGACCTCCATTGCTAGTTGGTTTTTGTTGAGAAAATATGTATGAGCTATATTCATAGGCATATATACATCAAAGTATATATGAATATGATTATATCTCATATATGTGTGTGGACCTCCATTGTAGACCTCTCCATACCCCTGCAAGCAAGAAAACTCAAGAAAATAACAGCACCAATCTAGGGTTTGGGTGACGGGGAGTTTGGACAATGAAAAGAGTGGTTGGGAGTTTTTTTTGGAAGATGACATATTCACCCTAACCCTAATTTCAAAATTAGGGTTAGGGAAAGGAATAGTCAACTCTCCCATATTTGAATTTTTGGGTTTTTCCCACTTTTCTTGCCACTTGATGTTTGTGAATTATTTATTTCAATGTGATAACTTTTAATATGAGATTTACATTATTTTTGTTACTTTTGTTAAAGTGAATTTCTTTATCAATGAATTATCTTTTCCATTAGACTTATATTTTATTCTTTAAATTTAATGAAGGGTGGACATGTTTAGTAAGACTAAGATTTTGTCAATTTACCTTGGCCACCTATAATTTATCGAATCCCTTGAGCAAATTTAATTTATAAAAAAATTAATATTGGTAATTTTATTATATGACATTATTAATGGAACGTCTAACGCTTAAATTTTATACTGATCTAATAACTTTATGTGTATCGTCCCTTTTAATTCTGACATGAGATAATTAAATCTAGTATACTTAAGGAATAGTCGTATATAATAAGTTAGTAATTATTTATTTAAAAAAAATATTAATTAAAATTTATTTCACAAATAACTAAGTTAATTATTTTTAATTTGATGTTATCCCTTAAATTAGTAGTGCAGTATTGGTAGTAAAATTTGTTTCATTTAATTAATTTTTTCCTCGGAGTACTTTTGTTGGTCTATAAATTTGTAGTTAGACTTAATGTAATTTATTAATTTAGAATTTATAAATCATGTCCATAGCTATAATTAATTTTAATTATTTTAAATTATTTTATAGCCGGTCTAGACCACAAACAAGGAGTTATTATTTTATTAAGATTTTAAATAGCAATTTTTAATTATTGGATTAATCATTTTAATAATCAAGTTAGGGTAGACTAAGTTGGGTTACCCTAGACTTGTGATGATTGTAATTGTGTGAGGAATGTTGGTGGGTTCAATAACCCCCGCCATGATTTCCCCTCAAACATTCGTAATCTTGACCACTCTTGAGTTACTGAGCTAACTGCCTATCACCCTTTTAAACTTCTTACTTTAAATAATATATAACACTAAACTTTAATCTATTAAATTTTAATTATCTTATAAAAAAATTAGTGTGTTTATGCTTGTAGAAATATGGGCATGATAGTTGTAATATAGAAATCCAGCAGACCAAACCTAGCAACTAGACAAAAGGACAACCCAGACAAAAAAAACCCACGCTTGGGAAGAAGAAATAAATAAATAGGATAGAAAGAGGAACTAAAATAGATCCTTAAGGGTAGAAGTCACTTCCTCCTTAATGAAAGTAACCTCCGTGTTAGTGGAATCCTAGGGAGTCATGGGATTCAATGCCTTTTTTCTCATACAGGCCGAATATGCTTCCTAAGGCCATCAATGAAGGACACACCCTTACCAATATCCACTAGCATAAGCTGGTGAACATCCTTTTTACCAGGCATTTCCAACATTTTGTCACTCAAAAACCTAAGTCTTTGAATGGATGCCTCCATTTTATCATTTCTAACCTAAAGGATGTCCATAAGGTTTTCCTCAACTTTCTTCCTCACCCCTAACTCCTTTTCTTGTTGTTCCTACAATCTTTCAAACTTCGAGTAGATATTGTTAATTTTCATCCTCACCTAGTTGTCCATGGAGTAGGAGATCTTAGCTTTGAGCTCTGCCTTCTAGATAAAAGACTATTGAGAGTCTACCAAAGCCCCCAAGACACTGTATCTCGGTAGTGCAGGCCCCTTATTCCCTCTAGAGTCAGAATTATGATGCACGTGGACACTTTTAGGTTCCGAGGAAGGAGCATCAGAACCTGAGGTGGGATAATCCACAAGAATACCAGTATTATCATTTTCCAAACCACCTGGCTAGGTGAAACCCTTATAGTCCTCCTTTAGTGTACCCCTGTTATCAATGGCTTCCAAATCCTTATTTTTTTATCATCCCCTTTTTTCTAATCTTCAATATCTAGAGAAATAACAAAGTCTCGAGGAGGAGTATCCTCATGAACTTTAATAGAATTCCAAAGAATGATGTTAGTATGGTTGGAGATAACATCAAAATCAATGTCTTGCTTCATTTTCATGCCATGATATTCCTCAAATCTTGCCATGTTAGCACTTGTAACTTTCTTCTCAGACTCATTGTCGCTATCATCTTTTGTCTCCATTCTCTTACCCTCATCAAAATGTTTCATTAGATTAGTCAGGGTTTTATTTTTACCCATAGAACTCCAAGGGATTTTCCTTTCACACTCATCTACCCAATGCTGTCTTCTTTCCTTTTTCCCAAGGCAATCTTAGTGGCACATTTAGAGGTTTCAGCTTGACAATAATCAACAATGAGTAAGATAAGCCCTTCATGCAACACTGGATTTTTGGTCTTTTTATTGTGTTCAACTAGGCTGTTATTCAAGGATTTGAAAAAGAAGTATGGGAAATAGATCATGTCCTTGTGTCGAAAGTGGTTTAAGAGCACAAAGTGATACCCATAGACCCTAGTGTATCTCCCATCCAGGGTAAAGTAGGCCATAATTTAGGTCATTGTTTTCTTCCAAAAGGGTTTAATTTTATCTATGCTATAATAGTCACTGGTCTTGATTAAAAAATTCTCCTCTTCCTCCATTTTGAGGAGTTTACATAGAATGGTGCTAGATATCTCTCTTTCTTTAAAAAACTCCCTCCTAGAACTAGACATACTAGCAATTTCAGAAATGAAATTGACATTGAGGTCAATATTAACCCCATAGAGATTAATAGAGGACTCATTCCATGCTTTAGAAAAATTATTTGTTACCTCTTTATCAAAACCATGAAGATGTTCAATGTAGTGAGTGACATGACCTTTCCCAAGCCATTGCCACACCTCCTCCTTTTTGTAGTCATTACATGATTTGGGCTCCTATCTCTTAGGCTCACCTCCCATATTTCAAATAACAAAATTATAACTCAAAAGGTTTCTTTAAATGCCACTCCAAATGATAGCCCAAATAGTAATCTAGAAAGCATGCTAGTGGGGATAAAAATGCTATTTTTGTACTTTCCCCAAACAATAATAAAGCCATCACCAAAATCAAGGAACTTAGATGTCATTTCAATAATTTTTTATAGTTCTTCACACTTTACTATGCATCATATCACAATTAATGATATCTTTGAGATCTTTACCATGCTTAAGGTCCCTATGCCAAGTAATAATTTCATTACTATGAACAATAATGTTGATAATATGGTCTGCATATTTATTAATTTCATGGTATGCCTGAGAGATTGACACTTGATTGAACATACAAAGGATGACCTTATCCTCCTTAATGACATAATCAATCACCCAAGAATCCTTATTCCTGCTAAGAAGACATTGGATAATATTGTTGGAATCACCCTCAACACATAGGTTCTGGAAATTCATCTATTTAGCTAATTTGATGACCTAGAGGGCTCCCATATCTTTAGCAATGTGACTTGTCTGCACACCTAATAGGACAACCACAACACAAATGAAATTACCATAAAAATATCTCACCACCCCACCACAACCAACCTTACTTGGGTTACCTTTAACCACTCGATAAAAATTGACCTTAAACCAACTCTCCAAAGGAGACAACCATAAAAACCCCTCCCTCTTTTTCCCCTTCCTTCCTTTGAGGTTAAAATTTAAGAGTAGAAAGGAATTAAGATCATAACCCTCACCATCTAAATACTCCTCACCAATAGAAGAAATGGGGTTTTCTTGAATATCCCTAAGGATATTATTTCCAACCACCACACGAGGAGCTTCCTTGTCCCTAAAGACCCTATTATTTTATTCCTTCCAAAGGTTCTAGTAGATATCAGGAGCAACTAGTGACCAAACCATCTTAGTAACCTTAGTAGAAGCCAGATAGATCCATTATGATAGAAAGTGCTTTATGTTTCCAGGGAAAATGCAAGAAAGGTTCTAGCATTGCAGGAAGAAAACCTACACTCTAAGGACAAGAGCACTGGAAGAATATATGAAGTACATATTTCACATATTTCTTGTAGAGGAAGCATCTATTCATAAAACAAAACCCTCTCTTGCATAGATTATCAATAGTTAGAATTCTAATTTGCATGAGGATGTAGAAAAAAAATCTCAATTTTGGGGATAAGAATATTGTTCCAGTAGGAGGTCCAGTCGGGAATTTCCCTAGAGGAGTCAAAAATCACAGACAAGCTTGAGGAAATCATAAATTTCTCACTAGAATGGAGAGTCCAAATAATAGAATCACACTACTCAACTTTCATCAAGGTGGAATTAAGTGAATGATGAATCTGGAGAAGATTAGGATCAAAAGTAGTTAAGTTGATCCAGGATCCATTATTCTAGCAATTAGCCACCATATTTCAAAAGGTCAATTTACATCTCTAAATGACGTTCTCATTAGCCAGAGTCTTTTTTAAAGGAATATCTAGCAACCAGTAGTCTTCCCAGAATCATATTTTGTTTCCATTATCCAATTTCCATCTTCTCCCCTTCCTATTACATTCCTTCACACTTTGAATAAAATTACAAATATAAGAACCATTTATGATGTTAGGGGCATGAAAAAAATCCTCAAGGGTGGGATTATTGAAGAGATAATTTATTTTCTTGATGATATTCCATTCCCTATCTTCCTCATACATTGTCCAAAATTTTTTATGTTAGGAATGGGAACACTGAGAGGGGCGGGCGAACCAATGTTCACTGTATTTTATCTTTTTACTTAATCTTAAATTGAACTTAGATGCTTAAGTACTGAAATGAACATCCACATAAACATGAAACACGAAATCAACACATAACACCAATATGGTTATGGGGAAACCCAAATAGGTAAAAACCCCGATGGGAATTGACACCCACTAATATTCTGTACTAGTGTTTTATGATCCTTGTTAGAAGATCCTTAACCCTGTTAGGAGTTGCTTTACTATATGTTTAGTATAGTAGACTTTGTCAAGGGTCAGACCCTGTTAGGAGTCTTTTACAATAAACCCTATTAGGGGTGTGGATGCACTGTCCTAGAGCTCACTGCTCAAGTGGTGAAGGCTACAACCTTCTGATCTCAGATACACACTATATCTGCTGGATGAATTGTCACTATGACACTACTTCTCTGATCAGTTCCTTTAATGTGCTGATGCTTTGACCTCTTGCAAAGCTCTAATACATCTTATAGACTCTTCGCACACTTTTTCTCTTCTTATCTCAAATCTATTACAACTTCCATACCAATTACAATGGGCACAACTCATATTTATATGTGCATACAAAATAAATAGCTAGGTCGGCTCTTTAACCGATTACATACAATGCTTCCAATTGAATTGGCTCAAGCATGTTTACAAAAAAACATATTTACATGTTGAAAACCTAATTAAAATATGTCCATAGCCTTTACAAAATTAGAATATAACTGCAAATCAAAATGCTAACAGTTGGCTGCTTACTTTGTTTGTCTCTGGCACACAATGGCTATGTAACTTCAACTGTCTGTAACTTTTTCATACTTGCATATCTAATCATGCGCTCATAGAATAAGTATGAATATAGTCTAACCAACTTATTTTCTAGGTCACATACCATAACTTGATCTTACACATGTGCACTGATGCTCTGAGCTTCAGGTACTCTATACATTGTCCAGTCTTCAACACTTAGCCAATTTCTGATCTTCTCATCAAGTGTGTTGACTCCAAACTACTATATGAAATTTTTTCCATAATGAAAACACTATACTAAGTCATATACATCAATATAGCCAAATTACCAATATTTTAGCCATTAAAGCTTTATTTAACTTGCGGCTAGGCATGATTCCTAGACTTCCCATTTTTTTAGCTTTACAAAGTTTCTCCTAGGCAATCAAAGGGATTTTCTTCATTTCTTATTTTTCAGACCACATAAATTTCTTATGGATTCTTTCCAAAATTTCTAAAAATTTGGCATGGATTTTAAATAGGCTTAAGACATTGATAGGGAGGTTCTGAAGACAACTCTTAAGTAACTACACTTTTTTGGCCTGACTCAGCATATTGCCTTTCTAGCCAACCAATTTAATATTAAATTTGTCAATTAATGTGAGTCAACAGGAGTTTGGGGGTTTGGATTCCAAAGGTAAACCCAGATAGTTTGGAGGGAGAGACAAAATCACACATCCAAGGATTCTAAAAATCTCTAGTTTCCTTTCCTCTGGAGTGTTAAAAAAGACCAAAGAGCTTTTTCCCCAATTGATCAATTTCCTAGTAATAGAGTTATAGATGGTGAGTGATTTTTTAAAGCATTTATCTTCTCTAAAAAAGCAACCCCCATTATAATAGTGTCATCCATAAATTGTTAATGACAAAAGGTTTGGGGGTGAGAAGATGGTCTTAACCCCTGAATGCCTCTAGAACTATTGAGTTAAAGAAAGTATCTCCCAAGACATTCATCCATTATGGAAAAAATAATAGGGGAAATAGGGTCCCCTTTCCTAAGACTTCTAGAGGGATTGAAGAAGTTGTAAGAAGAACCATTAACCAACACAAAAATAGAGGAAGTAGAAATAAGCTAGTGAATCAACTTAACAACTTTATTCCCAAAACCAAAAGCCTAGAGCACCTTGATGAGGAAACCCTATTCAACTCTACCATATGCCTTGGATAAATCTACTTTCATGAGGAATCCCTAGTTATTGGAACTAATAAGAGAATGGATGTTTTCATGCACAAAAATGATAGATTCCAAAATTTTCATACCTGGGACAAATCCATTTTGCTGAGGTGAGATTATATCATTCAGGAGTGTAAAAACTCTAGAAGTCAACAATTTAGAAATAGTTTTTTAAAAATGAGTGCAGAGGTTGATTAGTCTGAAGCAATCAATAGAATCAACCTTGGCCTTATTAGGGATTAGCACAAGGAAAGTGGTATTTATCTCCTTATAAATTCTATGAGAAACAAAGAATTCTTTAACTACTTCAGACACATCGTTACCAAATATATGCCACATCTTTTTAAACACAAACATAGAAAAACCATCTGACCTCAGAGCTTTGTCCCCTTCAAAGGAGAAACCAACATCTCTAATATCCTTAGAGGAAGGAATGAAAACAAGGACATCATTTTTGGCCTGAGAGATGAGAGGAGGGATGGAAGATAGAAGCTCAACCTAATTATCTAGATCTAGGGAAGAGTCAGTGGAAAGAAAGGAAGAGAAGAACCCCATCATTTCACTCCTAATGTGATCTTTTTTTAGTAGTTTTTCCCTATCAGTATTAAGGTAGGACATACAATTTGCAGCTCTATATTTTAGAGTGGTCATAAGGAAAAACTTCATGTTCTTATCTACCTCCTTCAATTATATAGAACAAGATCTTTGTCTCCAAAAAGTCTAATCTTTCACTATTATATCATGATATTTGAATAAAAGTCCATTCTCTTTCTCCATAAGGTGATGAGAGTAGCCTTCCTCCTGAATTTTGTCCTAAATTTCCTTAAGCTCAAGCTGGGTGTTTGATTTGGAAATGAAAATATCACCAAAAGTGATTTTATTCCAACTCTTAAATGGATTCCTTCACATTTCTTAATTTTTTGGCCACCCTAAACATAGTAGTACCATCCACCTAAATATCCCACGAATATTGAAAATTATCCTAAAAGTTTGGGTGATGGGACCACATTTTTTCAAACCTAAAGGGTAAATTTCTCTTTCCATAAATCGGATCAGCCACAAAGAGAATTGGGAAATGATCAGACCCAATTTTAGAGAAGGAATAAAGGGAACAGTGGTACCTTTTTAACCAATCATGAGAAATCAGGGCCTGATATAATTTGAATTAAAAAATATCCTCACCAACCCTTCTATTTGACCAAGTGAATTTAATACATTGAAGATCAACATCCATAAGTGCTTGATGGTTTATAAAATCCATAAGGTCTAGTCTCCCTTCCAAATAGATCTGCATTCCTTGCATCTTATCATAATCTTTCAAAGGGGTATTGAAATCACCTATAACCAGCCAATTAGGATCAAGGAAGGCCCCCCTAATAACCCCTACCTTTTCCAAAAACAATTTCTTGCTAGATCTATTATTTGGGGCATATATATTAGATATAATCCAAGTAAAATCATCATGAATGTGATGAAGTTTAATATATACAATTTTATGATCTATCATCATGATATCATGTCTAATGTAATTTTGGTTCCAATAAATAATAGTAACCCCATAAGAACCCTTTGAACTCCTTAACGTCACACCATAATTTTTAAAGAGCTTGATTTTTTCAAACTTTTCATTAGCCATCTTAGTTTCTTGAACAAGCACAACATTAGGTTTATGATCTCTCACAATATTTATTAAAATATATTTTTTATGGGAGCTATCCAAACCCCTCATATTCCATGATACTGTCTTCATTTCTTAATAGGAGTATAGTTTGGGATGGTATCTTATTTCCCATCTGTAATGTTCTTCTTACTTTCTAGCTCCCAAATATGTTTTTCTGATATCCTACCCTATTGAATCTTTGGAGTTCCAACATTAGCTTTAGTCCTTCCTCTTGTGGCCACTACAATTTGGGAAGAAGAACAAATCAAGACTTCCCCCTCTTTTTTCCTTCTCCCACTAGCTTTTTGAGATGATCCCTCCAAGTCTTCAGCTCTAGCTTCCTACTATTTTCATAGACTATGGGCCCCCATTCATCAATTTATCATTTTCTAAATCAATGCTTTTCAATATTTTCAATTCAAATCAATTTCCTTGATCAAATCATAATTAATTCAAATATTTTAATATTTCCTAATGTTTGATCATTTTATCCTAAGTTTTATTTAATTAAGAGAACATGCTCCCTTTTAATTAAATAAAAAAAATCTTTTAATTAAATAATAAAATCACTTTATCCTAAGCCACATTTAATTAAAAGAACAAATCTATTTTAAATAAATAAAAAATCTTTTAATTAAATAATGGAAACCACTTTGCTAAAAATAATAAATAAATAATAAAATAAAAATAAAAAGAAAAAGACTTTTTGTCTACACATTGAATGCACACTTTCCAAGATGATTGGAATCTCCTTTTGCCTCTTAATCTCTTCCACACATCTTTTTGCCTCTTAACCATGTCCATTGATTTTGCCTCTTGAGAATCTTGAGCACATGGATCAACCAAGATTTAATCTCCACCACTGCTCATTTCTTTTTGCCTCTTAATCTTGACCGTCCATTCATTTCTAAATCTTTTATAAGGAGTCCTCTCCTTCTCATTTGATTATGGAGATATTGTAGATCCATATTTTAGAGACCCAAATTTTATGTTATTTTTATGCTGCAGGTTTGGAGAGCGATTTTGGAGGAGATTTTGAGAAATTGAGCTTGAACATTGCAACTTCTCTTTTCTTGTCTTCTTCTCTCATGCCTCCATGGAAATCCATTTGGATTACTCTTTCACTTACATATTAGATTAGATTCATATTTCATTTCATAGAATAATCTTGCATGTGTATTTCCTTTCATAGATTAGTTTGATTTCATACATTGTTATCATATAGAATAGCTTCCATTTTTATTTCCATGCATATTTGATGATCATGGAGACTATAATTCTTGATTTTCCTCTTTGAATCTCTCATTTTATGGTTTACTTGCATGGGCACAAACTAGGTCTAATCTGAGGGCCTCCATTATAAACCCTTGCACTCTATGAATAAAGAGTTATGAATCGCCATTTGAGACCTCATTCTTGAGCAATCTTGGATATAATGACTCATAGAAGTGTATCAACATTTTAGCACACATTTTTGGCACCCACTGTGGGGCACCCAACCTTTACATGCTGATTTTGGTTATTTTTTGAGCTAACCCCCTCATGCAAATTTGCTTGGAGACTAAAATCCTAGATTTTCAAAGATTTGATCATATCTCCCAAACGGCTTGGATTTTCAGTCTGAAATGTTTTTTTTAGGTTGGCAACATATCAGAGAAGCTTTAGTAAAAAATTCAAAATTTTCTAAGGTATTGTGAATTTTTTATATTTTTGTCTTTATTTTTCATAAAAAAATTAATTTTTGACACGAATTAGCATATTTTAAAGAAATTTTTACATTATCAGAAATTTGTTTAAATTATAGAGGGGGTCCATTTTTTGCATTTTAAATTTGGATGCAATATCATAGCTCAAATAGTCGATTTACCAAAACTGGTCTGTTTTGGTAAAATGGGTCTCTAAGGCACAAATGAAGAGATTTTTTTGAAATTTTTACATTTTTGGAAAGCTCTCTATTTTTTAGTAGGGGTCTCTATTTTGCATTTCTATTTTTATGGCTGAAATCATATCAAAAAAATCAAATCTTGTTGACTAGGTCAAATGCAAAAAAAAATAAAAATTTGTGATGAGTATGCACTTATTTTTCACATGGTTCAATTCATGATATGAGTTGTCATTTGGATTATTTGTTGGTTATTATTGCTCCTAAAAATTTATTTTCAGATCTAACCCTAGGGTTTGCATAAGTTGAATATACATTTCATATCTTGTTTGCTTGTTTGCTTGTTGGAGAGTTCGTGGCTTGCTTGCATGGAAAAGCTCAACAAAAATAAAAATAAGGTAAAATTTAGTAAGCACGTTGCTTTGGACTTGAGCTATTTTGTTGCATCCCTATAATATTTGGATTTTAGAAATTAAAATTAACCTCTCATGTGTCTTACTTGAGTGATTTCTTGCTTTCATAGATCACACTTCAATTTTTCTCTAAAGGAAACAATGAATCTAGATTTGTTTTCTTGCATATATGTCTCACATAGTAATTAGGCCCTATGAACACTATTTGTGGAATTCTTGAGAGAGTGTGCTTCATTCTCTTATTTTACATGTGAATCTATTCTTGAAGATAGATCCCCTTGTAGGTAGGGAAGGACTTGTTATCATCTCATGGTCTTACTTGGTTTAGTCTTCAACATTTGATGGTATGTTCTCTCTTGGTCCCACTTAAAGAGATCGATAGTCATTCTTGTGGGAATACAAACCTTGGCTTATTCTTCAATCTTTGATGGTACATTCTCTCATGGTTGGTAGTCATTTTTGTTGACATAAAAACCTTGGTTTAGTCTTTAATCTTTGATGGTACATTTTCTCTTGGTCCCACTTAGAAAGATCGATAGTCATTGTTGTTGGCATACAAACTTTGGTGAGGTGATTGCAAATTAGCGTGTCAATTAATTTTCTTGCTATGTCTGGGTAAGGTGTTCAGAGGCTAGAGGATTATGCTCTATTCCCTTTTGGGCACATCAGAAACTCAGAACCCTTGAATCCGAGCTAAGTCCCCATGTGGTCCATATTGTGAGTCTTCCTTGTTATAGAGGGTTAACCGTAGTGGACATTCCCTTTATTGGGTAAACCACATGGATAGAACCTCAAGTGGAATTAGCCATTCTTTCCATGGTAGCAACAACCACTATATAAATTTCCTTGTTGAAGAAATCTCCATAGGTGTGGTTTCTTGTTGGGTTGTCAGATCTCCTCAGCATGTTTGATTGATTAAATTCTTGGAATGTATCAAAACCCCAGTGCGCCTAGATTGGAGTTAGCCCATTTGAGATTACAAGATTTGAAGAGTCGAACATTACTACGAACTATACTACAACCAAATTTTTCTTTTCTAGGACTATGTGTGTGATTGAAAAACATTTTGAGAACATACACAAGTAGACTCCTTAGGGAGTAGAATACTATGTCACTATTCTTGTTTATGCACAAGGTTGTTTTATCCCTTGCTCATTGTTTGAAGACAATTATTTTGTTGAACTCTCTGATTACTATCTTGTGTGCTTGATTAATGATAAAAATCTATTAATGCATCTCATTGATCAATTAAAACAAACAAAAACTGAGTTCCCGAGTCAAAAAACTAGCTTTTTACAACTTGCTTGATTTGCTTTCTGATCATTTCTAGTCTTCCTCAGTCGATCCAGGTCAGATCAGGTCACTTACCCTATTGTTAGAAGCCTATTTACACCTTGGATTCTTGTGTTTTGACCTCTTGAACTAGTAATCTTTGATTTCATGAGTAACCTTGCTTGGAATCAGTGAGTTAGAAATCATCCTTGTTGAGAAGATCAACCTTTTGATCCTTTGATAACATGCTTGGAGAGTTTTAGTAATCTCTTGTACATTCACTTCCATAAAAATTCAAATTCAATAAATATAACTTGGTTAAATCATCCTCCTAATTCATATGTGTTAGGGTATTCACCTATTCATTGGGTACCTCTGTGATAGTGTTGGTTTATGCCTCTTGTAAAATTCTATCTTATCACCTCTCTTATGGACAAGTGAGTGCTTTTACTATCATAGTTTGTTACCAACATTTTTTAGGGTCATCCTATAACCTAGTGCCCTTTCTTTGATGTTGATTACAACAAGATATCAAGTAAATCAAGGAAAGCGACCTCAAGTAGTCTTTAACCAATTACCCTTAGTTCAAAATCACCAAAAACATAAGGGAAATGAATTCATATTTGATCAATCACCCAGGAACAACTCAGAAGTTTGGTTTGATCCCAAGGGTAATCTTAGTGAGTTGAGTACACCCTTAGCATCTTCTTGCTTGGACATGGATATGAGTTACATAATGACTTGAAAAGAGAGGGAAGAAATAGATAAAAGCCTTGATGACATATTTGAAATACATAGAGATACCATTCTGTTTGGTAGTTCCTCTCATGAAAATCAACCAGTCTCACCCCTTATCTCAACTAGATATTTGGATGCACATCAAAGAATTGAAAGGAATAAGAGGCATTCCTATCAAGAAGAATAATCACTACATGAAAACCAAGATGATGAACCCTATGACACTCGTGTGAATGCAACATACACCAATGACTTGTTTAGACATTCAAGACCAAGTTCACCACTCAAAGCACCTTCATGATACACAAGTGAAAGACTTAAGATAATTGAGCATGAAAAGAAAGCCTTCCTAGATGAACAAGATAAAAAGGAAGATAAATTTAGACTCCTAGAGTCGGAGAGACAAGCCTTGTTGGAGATAGAAAGGAGAGCCTCCGAAGAAGAGAAAGATAGACTCTTGGCTCAACAACTCAATGATCAATTTAACAACATGTGCATTGGTGGTGGAAACAACTCTCCTCCATCCACCCCTCCTAATACTCCACAAAGTGGAAAATGTTCAAGAACACCTTCACGATCTCCTAGCCCTAGAGGAATAAGGGCTTCACAACATGATCATTATAGGAGATGAACACCTCCTAGGAACTCAAGACAACCTTAAAAATGTGCTCACCATGGGTCACAATATGGGGGTAGTAGCTCAAGTTTTGACCTCAACTCCCAAGACTTCATGAAGATACAATAAGAATTTATCTTCTAGTAGTATGTGGAGAGATACTTAGAACAAAACAAAGACAAGTTCTTAGAGATTTTAATCTACAAGGGCGCTAGAGTCCCCTACAACTTTGATGTGGACAAGAAGATTAAGAAGCAAGGTCCACCTTAAGAAGAGGAGATCAAAAAACTCAAGAGTATGATAGAGAATATGTTGGCACCCAAGAGTTCATTCTCACTTGACTCAATTTGTCCTAATCCTTTTGACAAGAGTGTGAGCATGAAAGACTTTCCTAGAAAGGTCAAGATCCCTCAATATGACAAGTATGATGGTAATGGAGATCCACATGATCATGTGCGTTAATTATATATCATGAGTTTTGAGTTCCATCAAGATGACTCATACCTCATGAGATTGTTACCAAGGAGTCTTAGGGGTTAAGCGATGGAATGGTTCACCAACATAACTCCCCCTGTGAAGACTTTTAAAGAGCTCATCCATGGATTTTTCCAACACTTTGCATACAACCTTTCAAGATCTATCACCATGTTGGACTTATGAAACTTAAAGAAAAATCAAGGGGAATCCTTTGTCACTTTCTTGCAAAGGTGGAGGTGAAAATTCTCTCTCTACCCTAGGACCATCCCTAAAAATGAGAAGAATGACATCCTTGTTAGAAACTTGGTTCCTGAAATGTGGTATGAAGTTAGGAAGATGGTTTTTGATTCCTTTGACACCATGGTTGAAACCTCATGTAGGATTGAGGATGTTTTGAGAGAATGAGGAATTTTGACTAGACATGGAAACAACAACAACAATGGTCAAAATAACAACCCTAACAAGGATAAAGGGAAAAAATCACATTGGAATAGGAACAAACAAGTGGTCAATGATGGAGTTGTGGACTCTTCTAAACCCACATATCAAGTTGTTTTACACTTGAATAGTGTTGTTCAAGCCATGAAACTCAATGCATCTCATCAACAAGAGAGAAAGCCAAGATACCAAGATAAGCCTAAGAAAGAGAGATGCCAATTTTAAAAACTTGGTGATTCATATGAGGATGTCTTGAAAACACTCATTCCCAACAACCTTGTGTATCCTCAAGATCCTACAAAGCATTATATACCTGATGTTAAGCCACATTGGTGGGATGAGAAAGCCTTTTGCAAATTTTACAATGGCATTGGACATGATATTGAAAACTGTTGGAAACTCAAACATATCATCCAAGATCTCATTGAGAGTTGCAAACATAAGGTAGATGGATTGAACACTAACACTGATCATAAGGCATTCAAAGAACCTTTGCCCAAGTATGAAAAGGGGGAAACCTCTAAACCTAAGAATGGCAAGGCTGAGGTCAATTACACTTACATACCTATAGAGAATGTTATCAACATGCTTGAAGTTGTAGAATAAAATGTCAACATGATGAGGAATAAATATCCCTATGGTTATGATCTAGACATGGAATCTCCTCCTATCTTTGATGAAGAACCTATCCTGGTGCTAAGGGTTCCTAACTCTAGATTGTCATCTCAAACTCTCAATTTTGTCACATTAAGTCAAGGTCCTTCTGTTGTTGGAGGACCCAATTCAAGTCAAGCAAGTAAACCAAAGCAAGTGGCATCCAAGAATTTCACCTCAAAACTAGTAGTGAATCGTAAGTCGAGCTATAATCTTGTAGATTAGTTGCAAAGAACCCCACCTCAGATTTTGATCTTTGAGCTCTTAGAGTTGCCCCTGAGACACAAGCAAGTCCTTGAGAATGCTTTGCGCATAGCGAACATCCCCAACAATTTAGACATTGATCAATTCCAGAACATGGTTAACCATATTGCTAGCCCTCATTACCTTACCTTTTTAGAGGATGATGATAAAGCATTGAGCCACCCACATAATCTCTCTCTTCGTATTGAGGTCATGATCCAAAAAACCCATGTTAGGCATGTGTTGATAGATGAGGGTGTTGGGCTTAGTATTTGTTCCTTAAGTCATTTGAAGATGTTGGGTTATTATGAACAAGTCATAGATACCAGAAATAAGAACACTATCAAAGCCTATAATGAGGTGGAAAGGAGTTCCAAGGGGTTGTTCGTCCTTCCTATTAGGATTGGCCCTATTGAAAAAGATGTTTTATTCCAAATAGTTGACATTGGCCCCCTTGCATACAATATATTACTTGGTAGACCATGGATTCATGATATGCAAGTAGTGTCGTGTACCTACCATTAGAGTGTTAAGTTCCCTTATAATGGAGTAGAGATTTGTATACCTGGGGATAATACTTTATCTATTAACTCAGTTTTAGTGAGTACTCATGTTTCCCTCAATAGAGAAGTAGAAGAATTCAATGCAACCTTAGTTGAATGTAAAGAAAAGTTCAAGATAGTAGACCTTGGCATGGGAGGTATCAACTCAGCTCCCTCACAACACTTGCAGTTTCACCTAGGTCTTATGGAAAGCCTTCACAAGAAATGAGACCTTCCTCTTTAGCTATGACTTTATTTGGCACATTTTTAGAATCCTTAGAGCCTATTCAAGATGAGAAAGAAGAGATATTTTTTAAAGAATAGATTTATAGAGAAGAGAAATACATGCACAATGAGAACTTATCTCCCTCTCCTAAGACTTATGGAAGAGGGTATACTTTTGTCAAATAGATGGGCTATCCTAGACATGGCCCTCTTAGTCATAGATTGGATGCTAGAGCCGAACCCCTTAATCATAATATTTTTGGATGCAAGTCTAAGAAGACGGTTGGCCTAGGATTTGTGAATTGCAACAAGAACATTGCTCCTATCCTTGATGAGTTAGATAATGAAGATGAACTAGAATACATACCTAATTTGAAAAATCATCAAGATATGTGTGAAGATTGGGTCCCTTCCACTAATCTCCTTTGGGGAGATTCAGATAGTCTAGTCACTCATGAGATAGCTGCAACCTTAGAACAAGATGAATCAGATGTAGAAGATCCTATTAGAGAATGTCAATGAAAGAATATTGTTCATTTGAGGGAATGAGAAGGTATTACCCTTGATGACATTAGAAATTCCACATCAAGACATCCCAAACCTTCATGGTGTAAACATCCTAGTTGAAGTTTAGAAACAAGTTCATATGAGTATGAATGGGATTCTTTCTCAAAGCCTTCTATAGTTGACATGGATGTTGATGTCATCCACACTTATAGTTATCAACCTAAGGTAGCTAATGAGTCATGTGTATGATTAGAGGATTTCAACCCACATATTTCCTTAGTCGGTGATTCTTCACTTGTTAGGACGGATCCCAATTTGGGTATCTTAGAAGGATACTTGACAAACTCTGACTCTTCGGTCACTAGAGATGATTTCATTCACATCCACAACCTTGAAACAGTCATTGACTTACCTCTTGTTCATCCTAACCTCCTTGATTGGTCCCAACACTATCAAGAACCTCAGCTATTAACATTTCAAAATGATTATGAGATAGAATGTTACTTGAATTCCATTAAACCCATAGTCTCTTCCACCAGTGAACCAGCTACTAGCATGACAGAGCTAGACATCAAGTACTTTAATCACAAAATAAAAAGAAAAGAAAATCAAAAGAATAAGAGTTTTGATGGAAAAAACCACTATGTAGAAGTGTCAGAACCAAAAAAAGTAAAAAGAAATGACGTATCCAAGGGTGAAAGTATCTTTGAGGTGCCTAAGGATGAGGTACTTGATCATCTCCCTAGCTACTTTCAAGATAGATCTTTAGTTCTTATTGAACCAACACAAACAGTCAATTTGGGTACAGACGAGGCTCCACAAATAATACACTTTCCTCAATCCTTGTCACCACAATAAAAAGGAGCTTACACTAAGTTCTTAAAGAAAAAGAAGATCAACTCTGCATGGACTTATTTAGATATGCCAAGGTTGGACACTAATCTTATCATGCATCACTTGTCCATAGCTCCGAGTGTCAAACTAGTTAAATAGAAATTGAGAAAGATGCATCCTCACATAGCTCTCCTGGTCAAAGAAGAATTAGAGAAAATCCTTGGTGCAAGATTCATAAGAGTTATTGACTATGTTGAATGGATATCAAACTTTGTACCGGTTTCCAAACATGAAAAATCCATTTGAATTTGCACAAATTTTAGAGATGTCAATAGAGCATGCCCAAAGGATGACTTTCCACTTCCCAATATAGACATGATAGTGGATATGACTATGGGTTATGAGATTTATTCCTTGATGGATGGTTTTTCTAGATACAATCAGATTAAGATAGCTCTTAAAGATCAAGAAAAGACCACATTCACTTGTGCATGGGTTACCTATTGTTGGAACGTTATGCTTTTTGGATTAAAAAATGCAGGAGCCACCTATCAACGAGCTATGACAACCATTTTTCATGACATGATGCATAAAAACATGGAATATTATGTGGATGACACCTTGGCCAAGTCTAAGAAAAGATACACACACTTAGGTGAATTATAAGTCATTCTAGATCACATGGAACAATTTCAACTAAGGTTAAATCCTAAAAAGTGTGCATTTGGTGTCACCTCTGGAAAACTACTAGGATTCATCATTTCAAAAAAAGGAATAGAGGTAGACCCTAATAAGTCCAAGAAATCATAGATATGCCACCTACTAGAAACATTAGTCAAATGAGGAGTCTTCAAGGATGTGTTCAATCCATGAGGAGATTCATTTCACAGTTGGTAGATAGAGCTCAACCTTTCAACAAGAACTTACACAAAGGAGTCAAATGTCCTTGGAATGAGGATTGTCAAAAGAGCATAGATCAAATCAAGAAATACTTGGAAAATCCTCCTATTTTAATACCTCCTATCCCTAGGAAACCACTTATTCTATACATTTCAGTGATAGAATCTTCCTTTGGGGCATTACTAGCTCAACTTGATGAACATGGGAAAGAAAGGGCAATATACTACATTTGTCGTACTCTTGTTTCATATGAGGTTAACTACACCAACATTGAGAAATCTTTCCTTGCAATGGTGTTTTCTTCCTAAAAGTTGTGACATTACATGCTTGTGCACACTATACACCTCATAGAAAAAATAGATCCACTAAAGTATTTACTAGGTAAGGCTAACCTCACAGGTAGACTTGCTAAATAGATGGTGATCCTTTGAGAGTTTGACATAGAGTACATTGAGTGTAAAGAAATCAAAGGATAAGAAATAGAAGATCAATTGGATAATTTCCCAATACAAGATAATGCACCTATTCAAGTTGACTTCTCAGATGAACACCTCATGTATATGACTGAAATGACATGGAAGATGTTCTTTGATGGGTCCTTTATGAAAAATGGTTCAGGAGCTAGTGTGTTGTTTGTTTCTCCACATGGGTACATGATTCCTAAGTCTTAAAAGTTATTATTCCCATGTACAAATAATATTTCTGAGTATGAAGCTTTAACAAATGGACTTAAGATAGCCTTAGAATGGAGAATCATAGAGTTACACATCTATGGGGATTAACAACTGATAATCAACCAAGTCAATGATGAATATCAAACAAAAAATGAGAAACTGGTACCTTACAAGAAAATGGTGAAATCCTTGAAATGATACTTCACAATTGCCACATTTCTGAAAATCCCTAGAGAAGAAAACAAAGTAGATGATGCTATGGCTACACTTGCTTCACTCCTTTAGTTAGGGGAACATGAATCCATATTTTAATTCCTAGAAAAAGAGCTACATCACCCTATCTATGACTCCCAAGAAAGTCATATCATTTGTACCCTTGTCAGTCGTGAGTCATCCCATTATGGTGCCATTTACTCATACCTTTGTGATGGCATTATACCTGAAACCTTTAATCAATCTAAATGCAAAAAACTTACCTAAAACACCTCTCACCATTCACATATCTCTGGTGATTTGTATAGGAGGGGTCTAGATGGAACACTTCTTAGATTCTTAGAAAAGGAAGAATCTGACCAAGTGTTAGTTGAAATCCATGAGGGAATCTATGGGGGACATTCCAATGGTCTTTCCATGGTCTGAAGGTTTATTAGGGAAGGGTACTATTAGTGTACGATGAAAATTGATGGAGTAGCTTTTGCAAATTCATGTGAAAAGTGTCAAAAATGTGGTAACCTAATACATGCTCCAGGCAAGGAGCTCATTCCTTCTATATCTCATTAACCATTTCAACACTAGGCCTTTGATCTTGTTGGGGAGATTCATCCCAACTCATCAGGTGGGCACAAGTTTATCATCATTGCTACTGATTACTTCACTAAATGGGTAGAAGATGTCCGACTTTCTATTTCCTCAGGCAAGATGGTCTCTCTATTCATTCTGAACCATATCATATGTCGATATGGAGTGCCTTCCAAGATTATCACTAACAATGGAGACCAGCTCAAAAATAAGGACCTTAAACAACTCTACAATAAATTCAAGATTAAACAGCATTGGTCCTCCATTTACTTCCCACAAGGAAATGGCCAAGAAGAGGCATAAAAAAAAACCATTCTTAAAATCCTACACATAACAGTTTGTAAGAATGGTAGAGATTGGCACTTACAGAAAAATCCATCTTTGTGGGCCTACAAAACAAGTATTCATACTCCTACTAGGGCTACTCCTTTTTCCCTTACATATGGTGTTGAAGCAATGTTACCTTTAGAGGTTGAGATTCCTTCACTTAGAGTTTCCCTCAAAGGTCTAGTTATAGATGAAGACTGTTAGGAATGGGAACACTGAGAGGGGGGTGAATTAGTGTTCACTGTATTTTATCTTTTTACTTTATCACAAACTCAAATTAAATACTTAAGTACTAAAATGAACATCCACATAAACATGAAACATGAAATTGACACATAAAACCAATATGGTTATGGGGAAACCCAAATAGGTAAAAACCCCAGTGGGAATTGACACCCACTAATATTTTGTACTAGTGTTTAATGATCCTTATTAGAAGATCCTTAACCCTGTTAGGAGTTGCTTTACAATGTATTAAGTATAGTATACCTTGTCAAGGGTTAGAACCTATTAGGATTCTTTTACAATTAACCCTGTTAGGGGTGTGGATGCACTATCCTAGAGCTTACTGCTCAAGTGGTGAAGGCTACAATCTTTAGATCTCATATACACACTATATCTATTGGATGAATTGTCACTGTGACACTACTTGTATGATCAGTTCCTTTGGTGAGCTGATGCTTTGACATCTTAAAAATCTCTAATACATCTTATAGAACCTTCACACACTTCTGCTCTTCTTATCTTAACTCTATTACAACTTCCATACCAATTACAATGGGCACATCTCATATTTATATGCGCATACAAAACAAATAACTAGGTCGGCCCTTTAACTGATTACATACAATGCTTCCAATTGAACTGGCTCAAGCTTGTTTACACACAAACATATTTACATGTTGGAAACCTAAATACAATAGGTGCATAGCCTTTACAACATTAGAATATAACCACAAATCAAAATGCTAACAGTCAGCTACTTACTATGTTCTTCTCTGGGACACACTAGTTGTGTAACTTCAATTGTCTGTAACTTTCTTATACTTGCATATCTAATCATGCACTCATAGAATAAGAATGAATATAGTCTAACCAACATATCTTATAGGGTGCATACCATAACTCAATCTTATGCATGTGCGCTAATGCTCTGAGCTTCAGGTACTCTGTACACTATCCAGTCTTTAATACTTAGCCAATTTTTTATCTTCTCATCAAGTGTGCTGACTCCAAACTACTATATGACTTTGTTGCCATAATTAAAACACTATACTAAGTCATAGACATCAGTATATCCAACTTTCCAACAATCCCCCCCTTTGTCATTGATGGAAACAAAGGAATATGTCCAAGTTGCTAACTGTTCCTTAATACAAAAATCTTTTTTCTTATATCTCCTTATACATAGCTTTCTATCTTATATCTCCTTATATCTATAACCATATTCTATACATACTCCCCCTTTGACATTAATTAAAAGGTACTTCAAAACTATATATTCAAATACTTACTATGACAAAACATATAGATATGCTATCTGTAGGTTTTGGATCTCCTTCTTCCAAAATGTGATAAGTGAATTTACAATCTGTAGATAGGCGCATAATGCATACTGTAGCTTCTCTATCTTCTCCAAATCTATGCTAGGACCTTGATCATATGTCACCATGGTGGCATCAATCTCCTTTATATTCTGATTAAGTATGTCTAATGAGGGCACAAGAGCATTCCTTAGCTGATTCTGCCTTGCCCTTATCTTGGACATCTCCTCTTCTACCTTCTCAATCTTATCTATATGTCCTTGGTAGACATTATTACACATGTTGACATCAACTGATGGATCTTCCACTGATTTCCTTATGCTATCTACCATAGCTTCAGCCTCTTGTATCTTCTGGTGAAGATCACTAGTCAACTTGTCTTGGTTCATACAATTAGCAATAATCTTTCTACCCTTTGTTGCAAACTCCTTCAAGGATGCTTGACTAGTCTTTAGTGAGCTTAGGTCAAGTGCAAAGTTGTTAATCAATTCACTTAGTATTTTCTTCAAATATTTTCCTCTACAACTAGGGATGTAGATTCTTCTAGGCTAGAGAAATTTCTTTTGAACTATGAAATGACTGCACTTACATCATCAACAGAGTGTACCTTTGACACTTTCTTGTTTGCTAGTAACAAATTGTTTAGGATGGTTACTGATTCTATAAGGAGGGGATTCCTCATTACCTATTTCTCCTTGGCTTTCTCTATGGCTAAGATACTAAACTTAATCAGGTCTTCTTCTCCCCAAGAGTCCAAACTAGTTGTGTCAAGTGTCAAACTTGACAAAAATGCTGCTAAGGGAGTGATAGGAGTGCTATCCATCACTTCTTATTTTACCTTGATTATTTCAACTGATGGTTCATCTTTTTGCTCACTTCCTTTTACCTCTTCTTCTCCCTTCTAGTTTTTAGCTTCTTTTTCTTTTTCTTCTTCTTTCTTTTCTTCTTCTTTTTCATCTGTTATATCTTCAATCAATACTTATTCTTGTTGATTGGGAGGAGTGTTACTGCATAATTTTTTAGCTTCTTGAGTGCTTACAAATGCCTCTTCAAACTTGTCCAGATCCATATCTGTGGCTGCCATAGTAAATTTTACATTGTCAATGAAGATTGAATCATCCTTAGGTATCTCTATCATGGGCATAGTCTTTTCTACCTCTATGGATGTATCAACTGCATGCACTGAATCCTATGGACTTGTAGATTGTACATTGATGGTCTCTGACTCTTTGGCAACCATAGTGGGTACTTGTGTTGTAGGCATAGTAGATGGATACATGTGCCTATTCATAAAGAGCTTCTCAAAGGCTTTCTCTATTTCCTTTGCAACTAATTCATAGTTCTTGTCCATTATGTGCAGTGTCCTTGACTTAGTTCTAAGATGTGGCTTCACCAAGTCTAACAACAAGGATTTCTCCTCTAGAGAACATATAGGAAGGGTTTCATCTAGAATATTTTCTCTTATTCTTAAGTCTTCTTCAATAGCTTGTCTCTTTGGAACTCTAAGATGTTCTGCACATTATCAGGGATCATAGTCTTCAATTCTAAGACCATCTTCTTAAACTTTAACATATATTTGACAATCATCCCATGTATCTATGATTTTTCACTCTCATTGTATTTCTCATAAAACTTTCCTACTTGATCAATTCTACCTTCATCAACAATCCTTGAACTTAGCACACTGAGATTAGGTTTGAAACTTACTTTAGGAGGTGCTTGAGTGTTCCTTATGTTCCTTGTAACTCTTGAGGATGGATGACCAATGTTGATTTATTTCATCCTCCTAGGCATTTCCTTATACTCATGAGGAGTAGTAAGGTCAATGGTTTCCTTGGGTGCAAAAGGAGTAACATCAGTTTTACCCTTTTGAACATCATACTTTTCTATCTTCACCTGCTTTAGCTTAGGATCTTTTGATTCGGTCTTTGTTGTTGTTGCACTCTCAATTTCCAAAGAAATATTTTGTTCCCTTGCTTTGTCTAGGTTTTCTTGAGATACTCCATGAATTCTTAATATTTATAAGGTAACTTTGGCAACCTTTCTTTTTTTTGTTGCACTGTTTAGTTTTGCATCTACCTCTCTTGTCTTTTCTTCATAGGCTCCCCATCTTGGCTCATTAGGGTCTTTAGGGGTTGAAATCAATACTTCTGCATATGCTTATAGGACTTTTTCATCAACTTCATATCCAAGTAGATGAATCCACTTTGTTCTTGGTTCAACAACCTCCATGCATGTTATATCAGTTTCAACCATAAAACAAATAGTATCCTTATACTTTTCAACTATCTTCTCTGGAATTCTGAATCTCATTTGCATCTTGGCCCTGAATGTTTTCAACTCCAATGTTATGAAGTCCTTCAAATTTCTCTCAGTACATGCCTTGAGAGATATCTATGTTATTGTGGGACTGGACTTGTCTAGATACAAATCAAATACTTTTCCAACAATATGGAAGTACATATATACGATTATAGACCCAAATCTGAATATCTTGGTCTTATCATGCTTGATTTCCTTAATGTTGTCAATTAATTGTGCATGCAAGATTTCACATAGATTGAACTCTCCATTCTCACTCAAAAGTCTTATAGTTGCAAGAATTGTGGCCGCAGATACACTATTCACCCTTTTGGTGTGTTGGAACATGTAACCTAGTATCATGAACATCAATTTGATGTCATCTTGCTCAATAGGCTCAATGGTCATTCCACACCTATCACTTCTTGACTTGCAAGTTTTCTCAACAAGCTTCCTTACATCCTTTCCTACTGGAAGAATGACACCTGTCTTAGAGAGGCTTGTCATCTCATGAATTAGGTCACCAGTAATTCTGACCGGTACTTAACCTATCCAAAATAGGTCATCATGAATTTTTCTTAGTAGAATCTCAATCCATTCTGATTCCTAGAACTCATATGTCATAGCATACTCAATTATAGGATGATTATCCCATCACGCATACTCATCCATGAAGGTTTTTTCTAGTTTCAACATAGTTTCCATGTGCGCTCTTAATCTGTCAAATCCTACTGGTTCTTTCTTATAGTAAATGTATGCCCTAATGTCCTCGACATGCATAATGCCCATAGGCGTGTGAGAGAATGGCCCTTCTAGGTCATCTAAAGTGGATTTTAAAAAATTCCTCTTGAATACATATCTTTTCTTCTCTACAACATCAAATACTATAGGAGTAGCCATCACTTACTTTTGTAATGCTTTCTCAAAGGTTTCCAAGAGATTCTAAATCAGCGCAATGAACTAGGGTTTCCACAACCGATCAAATGCACAGCAAGTCACCTGATGAAACAAACTGCAATCCTTCTCAATCAACTACTATGGCTCTTTTTTTCTCAAATTTCTCTAAACTTGAATGTAATGAGAGATATTCTAACTTTTGTGTACTTTAAAGTAGAAAATCAGTCATTAATGTTTTTCATGTAAACTAGGTTGTCACTTGAAATTTTATATCTTTCATTTTATAGAAAATCAACTAGAGCACTCTTGCACATAGGTTATTCAAGTCTCCAAAAGCTTAAGTCTAAAGGTGCATACTCTGAAAGTGAGTATACCAGCCATGCAAGGGGCTAGAGCTAAATTAGCTCCTCCTATGACCCTGAGGGCCATTCATCCAGATGTAAAGGGTGTGTCCACTATGGATGCATCCAATAAATACTCATCAACCTTGTCCTTTTCTTCTAACCAAATCAAGCTTGCATCCTTTGAAGCTTTCAAAAAATTGACTTTTCCTTTGGGATCCAATACTGGTTCTTCGGCCTTTTTTAAGGCTTTCTTGACCTTGCGTGCTTGATCAACAAAACTTTGAGATGTATCTAGCCTTGTTACAAGAGTGAAAAATGACTAGAGGCCTTATATTCCTTGGCACATTGACATGGTTTACCATCTTACTTTGTCTAGCTAAGTGACCATTATTGATGTAGAGCGCACAATGATAACAACACCAAAGGCCAATAACAATTCAAAATTGAATAAACTTTTGTCAAATCCTGAATCCAACTTAATAATCTAACTTTGTTCAAATGGAATTCATTGTGATAGCCAAGAATGATGGTTGATAGTTAACCCACTCACCAATATAATGTACCTTGCAAGACTATCAAAACTGCCATCAAATTTGCACATAACATGACACATCGCTACCTTTTCCATCTCCTAATACTGACAGCAACATATAATGTTATTCAGAACTCATTCTAAATGGCTCGACCAGTGCCCTTAACTTAGTTTCCTTCACATACAACTATCATCACTCCATTCTTATAATATCCAATGATAGATATCACTCCAGTAAATTGTCGATATCAAGATTTGAAAACCAATATAAACTTATGTAATGGTTCTTGGAAATAACCATTACAAATAGATCCATTCATAAACTCAAAACTCGGCTTCGACTGGTTACAAACTATTTCGATAACTAGTGAACTTGGTCACTAAAACTTGATATATATAATTCACAACATTTCTTGATTGTCGCTGTCATGAAACTAAGCATTAACATTTAAAATAATCAACCTTTGCCAACACAAAACCATAAACATCCCAATTTGGACTGTCACCAAAATGATTCCCTCAGTAGAGTTGCCATTTTGTTGGTTCTTCCCTTTGATCTTCAACTTGTAGATTTATACTTTGATGGATAACTTTTAATGATACTTTGACTCTATCACCACTCCAAAGTCTACAAGGAAGAGGGCCAATTAACAAGGATCAAAGAGATCCTCCTACACTTTGAGCCAAGATGCTTAGGCGGGTGTACCCTTGATTCACTTCTTGAAAGGAATCACTAACTAATAGACAATTATACCCCTTATTAATTGATTAAAGATTTTATCATTTATATGTGTGTGTGTGGTTGATGAAAATGAAATGCCTCCAGAGAATGGACCAGTGCCTTAATCTATGGAAAAGAGTCACCCAATTACATACATCAGCTAAAGATCTTAAATCAAACACTCTTGGGCTCAGGATAAGTGCTTTGCCTATTACCCCTCTCCCTCAAACACTAGGACATCAAATTCTTATTTGGTTGTAAACCCACTAAACTCACCTAGAAGACTTTAATCCTAACTTTGTTAGGAACTCAGAGATGACTTCACAATACTCTTTTTTTACCATATGCTAATACACTTTGTGACACTAACATATATGAGCTTAGAACCAAAACAAGATGACATACACAAATGTAAGATTGGAACTCAATAGCATTCTCATTAACATATTCAGGATCAATATACAATCAAAGCAACACAAAGATAGGAAATAGACCCAAACTCCAGCTCCTCTTTCCTCAAATGTTCATACAATCATAACCACTAGAACTGACCAAAATTTAGAATAGAACCTTAGGACTGAACCCTTACTCCATAAAAAAACTAACTATTTAAACCCCTAGTCACCTTGGAATCCTCAAAGAGGATGCATCAAGCTTCGGGTGACTAGGGTTAGGGTTTCAACTACCCAACCAACCAAAGATTACATTAGAACTTATTGTAGGGGAAGAGACATAGGCAAACTAGAGAAAATGAATCTCAAACAGATTTGCAATCATCAAAATCTATGAGAATAGTACAGAGCACCAAGGAATTGCCATGAAAACTAGTCAAATTGGCCACCTGCAAACACACCTCAAGCACAAAATCACACTCCCATTGGTACAAAAACATCATACCACTTACCAAAAAGACCCTTAGATCAATTGGAAACAACCAACGCCACCAAACCAATAAAAAATGACCACTAAAACCATAAATTTTGGTACTTCCTATCACTGGAAACCCTTTGCAAATTTGAAATTGAAATAAAACGATCATTTCCATGGTGCCAGTAGCATATCGATGGTCAATATTTAAAACTTGATCAACTATAAGTCCTGACTGTTCCATCTTCATATTTCGTGAGCTTTATGATTTACCTTTTAAAAAGACCCAATCCTGGGCCCGCTTTATTCCACCTGTCATCACACCATAGCCAATAAAAATCATGCACATCAGCCCCACATAGAAAATAGGACCCACAAAGTATAAGCCTTTAATCAAACAGTTGTCGCATGATTGCATGGCCTAAAAAGATTCCATGCGATCATGCGACATCTGTAGATCTTGCATCTGCCAGCCCCTTTGAAAGATTTGGGCCCACTGACACGTCCTAGTCACCTCTCTGATCAACCAATGAAAACACTGCATGTCATCACTATGTGGCATTCTGGACTCACCTCAGACCCTTCTGACAAATCCCTATCACCATCCATGTTAACCAATGAGAAAATGCCACTTCAGCATAGTTGGTAGTGGACCCACAGAGGAACATTATACCATATAGAAGATCGGATGGCTGGCGCAAGATCACATGGTGTCAAAAGATTCCATGCACTTTTACACCAACTGTCGATCTTGAATCTCTTGCAGATGCCACAAAAGCTTGACCCCACCTTGCTGTGTAAGCCACTTTACCAAATCAAAACCTACCATGTTGCAAAGAGCTGAGAAGTGGGCCCCAACTTTTTCTTCAGTCATAGGACATTCTAATAACCCTACCACTTCATTATTTCCTTCAGCCAATAGGGAAGCACCACTTGTGCTTATGTGGCAGTGGACCTGCCTGCAAAGAAAGGCTACATCATAAAAGAGAATCAACAGTCATCGTGATTTCACACACCTCTGACACACCCTTCACAAAAACATGACAATCATTGGATCAAGATGTTGTCAGGAGACCAAGCCCAGGAAACATAAAGCCAAGAACTTAGGAAATATTAAGCACTAAGGACCTGGGAAAAATAAACCATTAGGACTTAGGAAAAAAATAAAGCCCGCTGGGTGCTAGACTTAGGGAAATATTGAGCACATGGGTTTTTGAGAACTTTAAGTGGCCTAAAAAAGTAACTTGAAGATAGAACAGGGCTGAGGTAAAACAAAGGGTTTTTTCATACCAACGGCTAGATATTTGAAATTTTACCAAGGGTTTAAGGCCAAAGACCTTAAAAACATTGCAGAGACCAAAGGGAAAGACCAAAAGCCATGAAATATTTTTTACATGTGCTAACAGTGGCTTTGGTTGGGGATGTATGCCTCCTGTAGGCATAGCAAGGATCTAAAATCACTAGTTAAAGCAGACCATCCCACTGGAAAAACTGACAACAAAGAGAAAAAGGACCAAAACCTTACAGACTAGGACAAAACAGGAAAGGGGCAAGCAACTTTACAAAATTTACAACATGTACAGACCTAACTACTGCTCATGAAAAAAAAATACCTTCAATTGAAGTATCTCATCAAGAATTGTCCATGAACTGGCAATTCTTGAACTTCACCATTTAACTCTTTCACAATGTATGAATCCTAGCACCATTTCTCATGAATTAGATATGGTCCTAGCCAAATTGGATCAAATTTTCCATGTTTTCCCTTATCCTCCAGTCTAGCATTCCAAATTAACACCAAATCACCAGGCTCAAACCTTCTTTCAACAATTTTTTTGTCATACAAATTCTTAACCTGTAACTGCAATTTGGCATTTCTTACAACTTATTCTCTTCTAGTCTCATCCAACCTAATAAGGTCCTCAATTCTCAACTGCATCTCATCATCTATATCATCATCATATAATTGCACAAATTTATACATTTCCAATAGATTATTTTGAGGCACTCTTGCATGTATTCCATATACTAGGTCAAAGGGTGCACAACCAATTGCCTTCTTCACAGTTACCCTATCAACCCACAGGGCTAATGGAAACTTTGAATTCCATGCCTTCTTATTATTTTCAAGAATCCTCTTTAGGATCTTAATCAGGCTCTTATTTGTTGATTTTGCCTATCCATTTCCTTGTGGATGATAAGGTGAGGAATAAGAAATCTGAATTCCTAAACTTTTGCAAAAGTCCTTATATTCAGTAGACCTGAAGCACAAGGAATTGTCACTTACTATTCTCTTAGGGCACCCAAACCTTGTAACAATATTATTCAACAAAAAATCAATCGCCACCCTACTAGTTGAATTTCTTGTAGGTATAGCCTCTACCCACTTTGTAAAGTAATCAGTGGCAACTAAGATCCATGAGTGTCCTCCACTAGACTTGTTTGGTATCTCCCCTATGAAATCAATTCCCCATTTTTGGAAAGGAGCTTGTACTTCTACTAGCCTTAAGGGCACATTACCTAAAAATTTAAGCTTACTAGAGAATATTTGACAAGCATCACACCTCCTTACCAACTGTTCTGCATCCTTGAAGATTGTGGGCCACCAGAATCCTACTCTCAAGATTTTATGAGAAGTTGTTTTACCCATATAATGCCCACCACAAACTCCCTCATGCATTTCTTTTAACAACTTGTTAGCTTGACCTTCATCTACACATTTCAAAAGTATGCAATCCAATTTTTTTCTATACAATTTACATTTCACAATCACATACTTGATGGCCTGTAATTTTAATGTCCTCCTCTGATTATCATTCATTCCTGCTGGACATCTCATATTTCTCAAGTAATAGATGATATCTTGATACCAAATACAATCATCCATGTCACATGTATAATCAATTTTAGCTTGATTTATCTGATTTGCATCAAGATTGGATTGAGCCATCAGTTTTGCCAATCCTTGTCCTCTAACCAATTTAGTAATTTGGATATCAATGTTGAATTCTTGGATCCTATTGATCCATCTGCATCTTCTCCTAGACACCTCCTACTGTGAGAAAATATCTTTGACTATTGCACTTGGCACAAAGGCAATCACAACTACTCCCATCAGATAACATCTAAAATCCTTGACTACCTTGACAAGTGCATATGCTTGTTTTTCATTGATGTCATATTTCAATTCAACAGCCTACAAAGATTTACTAAAAAATGCAATAGGCTGCTCAAAACCATCCTTATTTTTTTGCAACAACACTACAACAATAGTATGAAAAGATGTAAAGGATAAGATATGCATTGGGATACTATAATCAGGTGCCTTAAGCACAAGTGCATCTTTAATGGCCTGCTTGATATTCTTGAAAGCTTCATCAGGCTCACCTTCCCATGTAATAGCAGATCCCTTCTTCAACATCTTGTATATAGGTCTAGTGACCTCAACAAAGTTTGTTACAAATCTTCTCAAGAAATTTACCTGACCAAAGAAGGATTGAATTCCCTTAATATTTTTTGGCCTTTGAATCTTATCAATGGTTGCCACCCTATCAGGATCAATTCTAACTCCTTGCTTGCCAACCAAGTGACCAAGCAACTTACTCTCAATGACACCAAATGCACATTTCCTTGGGTTTAATGAAATGCCATATTCTAGAGCCCTCACAAATATTTTTTCTAAATGAGTACAATGGTCTTCTTCCTTCTTGGAATAGGCAGTGAAATCATCCTGATAAACAAGGAAATCATCAATAAAATATGAAAAGGCAACATCCATAGCCCTCTGAAAAGTAGCACCAACATTTTTTGAGACCAAAAGGCATTCTCACATAAACATATGTCCCCCAAGGTGTTGTAAAAGTTGTCTTAAACTATTCTGACTCTTTGACAGTTACCTGATTGTAACCAGAGAAACCATCCATCATAGACATCAATTCTGATTCGGTCACTATCTGCAACATAGCTTCCATATTGGGCAGACAATAGTTATCCTTTAATGAGCTGATGTTCAAATTCCTAAAGTCCACACAAAGCTTTATGTCACCATTCTTCTTTCTAATAGGGATAAGATTTGAAACCCAAGAAGAGTGCCTTATAGGCTTGATAATTCCAGCATCTCTCAACTTCATTAACTCTTCTTGCATCTTGGGTGCCAAAATATGATTGATAGGCCTTTGTTTTTGCTGGAAAGGTTTAACATCTTCTCTCAAAGGAATAATATGCTAAAATAAGTCTCCTCTATAAACCTTTAGGTCTTCATATGACCATGCAAAAACATGCCTGAATTTTCTTAGTAATTCAATTAGAGATTTCTTTACTTCTTGAGACATGTCCCTACCAATGTATACCCTCCTAGGTGCCTCATGTGTTCCAAGATTTATCTCCTCTAGATCAACATGATCTTCTCTTTTGATATTCTTTTGAACTCTATCTTGGTTATCAAAGACAGTCTCCAAAACAACAAGCCCCTTGGGCACCTTGTTAGTTTTAAGTTGAATGACCTCACTGCCAAAGACAATCTCTTTTCCTTCTATTGACTCAATGAAAATTGAACAATCAAATTCCTAACCATGATACTAATCTTCACAACTCATAAACTTCAAGATATCATTATCATCATCAAAAACTTGCCAATTTTCAATATTGTCTGGTACACTAGGCCTAGCCTGAATTTCAACTTTAGAGATGCCAGTAAATGTAATATCACTGGGATTGATTGCTATATTGGCTAACAAGTCAGCCATCTTATTGTTACTCCTATCCTTCCACTCAATATTGAAGGCATCAAAATGTTCAATCAAATCCCAAATTGCATTCCTATATTGTTTTAACCTTTTATTCTTGGAAGCATATATTGACCTGACTTGGGACACCACCAAATCAGAATCACCAACAACACCTAAGCACTTAATACCATGTTTTTGTGCCAACCTCAGTCCTAACAACAATGCCTCATATTTTGCTATATTGTTGGTACAAAAGAAATTTAATGTGAAAGAAAATTTGTAGGTGTTTCCATTAGGAGAAATAAGTAAAATACCTACTCTTGCTCCATCCTTGCAATTTGCACCATCAAAGTACGTTACCCACAAATCACCCTTCACAAAATTAACACTTACCTTAAGAGAGATAGGTGACAAAATAGGTTCCTTCTCAAGTACATGGATCTCTGCCCTAAAAGAATTAATATCAGTATCCACAAAACATGTAGTTTCATTATCAATACTTCTCTCAATCATGTGGCATACTCTTGGTTCTCGCTCAATCTTGACAAACTGATTGTCAATCTTGAATGTGGCATAGGACAGATCACACTGTAAACTTCCACCCATGGCAGCACTCCACCTTCTAGATAGTAGCATCCCATAATGAGGAGGGATGTCCACCACCAAAACACTCATTGTTAACTCTTTCTCTGGATATGCTGCCAGCCTATATGGCATTGCATTGATAGTCCCAATGACTGTTACCTCCCTCTGATCCATTGCACAACATCTGCCTTGAACTGTATCAACTTTAAGGCCCAATTTTTCCATAATCTTAAAATGCATAATAGTATTAGAGGCACCACTATCAATCATATAATTTCTTAGTTTCATTCCATTCACAAGGACACTTAAAAACAATGGATCAATGTTTTCAAGGCTAGCATTGATAGAACTATCCAAATATATAGGAGGAATTTGAGATACAATTCCCTGAGCAGCAACACCTTTCAAAGCTTTATCCTAAGATCCATTGCATGCAACATCATTATTTTGAACATTATCTACCCATGCCATAGCTCTGTCTTTGTGTTTAGGGATCCTCAACAATTCTGACAATGGAACCTTAACTATAATTTGGGACAATACAGATAACATATCAATAGGAGTAGAGTGAGGAATCTCAGTTTGCATAGCCTTAGTATCCTTTTTCTTATCTGATACATTAGGTGTATTGGCCACCCTCATTTTTTCATTCTTAGCCATTTTGTTAACTGACTTCTCAATCTCACTAGAAACTCTTTCAACTCCAACTCCCTTAAGCTCACAATTCTTACCTTTTACATTCTTGAATTTCACCATGTGATCACCTTTTGATTTGTTCTCATTAGGCTCTCTAGAGTTGGTATTCTTCATAAACATTCCTGCATCTTTTCCATTTGTATCCTTTGCCACCATGCCTCTAGTTTGCACTTGGGAAATCATTTCTATAGTAATCCTATCCATCTCTTCTCTAGAAGGTCTTCTTAAATTTACTGACTCAGAAGAAGAGTTCATGTTACATGTCTTCTTATCAATGTCTTCACTATCAAAAAAAACCTCTTGATGAAAAAGGGCCTGATTGTGTCTCTTCACATTTACATCTGCTTCTTCATCAAAATTAGAATCATCTTCATATCCTAGATATGAAGTAGCCATGTTGCATCCAACATCATCTTGATCTTCTTCTTGATCTATCTCCTCATTGCCACAATCTTGATTTGCAGCCATAGAATGTGCAACCACACAATGCTCTGTAGAATGAGGGGATTGGCATGCAACACACCAAGGTATGTCCTCCATGACATTTATTGAAGCTTTTTGGAGAGGGTTAGGGACACCTCTATCATTTTTACCTCTTGCAATAGGGATAATAGGCTTGCCATCCTTCCATTGGGTGTTGTAGGGGTAGTTTTGCAATCTATTCTGCTTATTGAAATTGTTGTTGAACTGAGGCCTTTCATTGGTAGGAGCACTAATGTTCCTATTTGTAGGTGCCTTCAAATCAATCAATGCATTGAGCACCTTATCCAATTTATCTTCTTCTTGCCTCCTAGTTCCAACATTCCTATCATTTTCTTTTTTGTATTTCTTGTCCCCAAACAACTTAGGGTCATCTCTCTTCCCACCCAACTTCCTTGATATCTTCATATTGTTCTCAATATTGATAGCAATCCTAAAAGCATCTCTGAGGGTTCTTGGTTCTTTGTCCCTCAACAAGTATCCCACATTTCCATCAAATTCATTGAAGTATGTGGTCAGACAGACATTGTCATCTAACCGCATAACTTGAAACAACTTATGCATACCCTTCTGAAATCTCATATTAAATTCAGCTATAGATTCATTCTGATTTTTCCTTATGGTATTTAATTCATTTAACATGAAACTAGCATTAGGCATGTCACCCTACTGCTCTTTAAAACATCTCTCAAAAGAATCCCAAGTATCAATACATTTATCAGGAAGTCTCTTAAACCAATCTCTAGCATCCTCCACTAAAGATTGAACAAATAATTTTATGACTACATCCTCATGCTCAACCTCATAATCATTAAGCATATCAAAAAATAACCTAAGATGTTCCTCACAACTAATAGCATTGTTACCAATAAACTTAGGTACCTTATCTCTTATATCAGTTGGAAAAGCATTTGGGTAGCCAGGAATCCCATCAAAACTAATTTGCCTATAGCCTTCTAATTGCATAGGTCTTGTTTGAAAACTTGAACTAGTGTTAACCCTAGGATCAACATTTACATTTACATTTCCATCTACTTGTGCATTTGACTATTGTCTAGGATCAACACTAATCCTAGTAGATGAAGAAGGAAATGAACTAGTAGTAGCATTACTAAGTGGAATAGTAGTAGTCATAGATGGCATACCTAGTTCAGTAGTAGATGGACCAAGAGCATTTGAAGATGAAGTCTTCAAGAACTGGATCGTTCTTCTCTTTTTTGCAATGGAGGCTTCAATTTCATCCTTTTCTAATTCTCTTGCAAGGTCCTCATCTTCTTTTCTTCTTCTTTCTATCTCTGTGTCCTTATTTGAAATGGGTGGTGGGACCCCTAGTATTGTCAATGATCTGCTTGTTTGATGTCCCACCATCTTTTTCTTTCCTTTCTCACTAGTGGCAATAGCAGGCCTAGTGATCTCATGCCCATCATTATCTTTAGGGAGGGAAGCATAACTTTGAACTTGTCTAACCATAGGGCCCTCCTTATCAAATTCATGATCTTGCAATAAGTGCTCCTTCTCACTTCTCAAAGCATCAAGATCACCAAAGACATCATGTTGCAAAGTCTCAGGAGCAGAAGCAAGCATCTTGTTTCTCTCCTTCATTTCATTAATCTTTCTAAGGAGAGACTATCTTTCTATTAGAGCATTCACATTTTTAGCTTTTCTCTCCTTTTGTAACCTCTTATGTATGACATCCTACTCTACCAACTACAACCTAAGTGCATTTAGGTCATGTGGATCTATCATGTTGTCTTCAAAACCTGATGACACATCCATATCAGTGAGATTTTGATATGGGAAATGGACATGCCTTGGTTCCATGGGCTCCCTTCTAAAATTATCCTCATCAAGATCTAAATCAATCTCAAAACCCATCTCTTTGGCTTGTTCATCCTGATCTGTAGGCAATGAACCCTTGTCTTGAAATACGGCCTCTGGGGTATCATAAAATTTATCTTCAGAGCGACCACCATCTAATCTAGAAACTTTGTCCTGTGAACCTTCCTCACTTGAGGAAACATGCGGTGCTCTACCTTTGGTATTTCTTTGTTCTCTTATGGGAGCACTAGTAGACTCACCATTTCTTCTGATCCAACTCTTCTTCTCCTATCTAGGTAATTATTCCAGAGTGACCTCTGGATTTTTTCTAACAAAGGACCTAGTATTCCTCCTTTTGTCCATGATTTGCAGTCTCTAACACTGGTTTTAACCCTTTTGAGTCACCACCCACCAAAGTGGGAAATCTTTAACTGAATACAATGGGAAAAAAAGAGTGCACTTTGAAAACTTTTATCTCTAGACTCTCCTCAGTAGAGTTTCCATTTTGTTGGTTCTTCCCTTTGATCTTCAACTTGTAGATTTATACTTTGATGGATAACTTTTAATGATACTTTGACTCTATCACCACTCCAAAGTCTACAAGGAAGAGGGCCAATTAACAAGGATCAAAGAGATCCTCCTACACTTTGAGCCAAGATGCTCAAGTGAGTGTACCCTTGATTCACTTCTTCAAAGGAATCACTAACTAATAGACAATTATACCCCTTATTAATTGATTAAAGATTTTATCATTTATATGTATGTGTGTGGTTGATGACAATGAAATGCCTCTAGAGAATGGACCAGTGCCTTAACCTAGGGCAAAGAGTCACCCAATTACATACATCAACTGAAGATCTTAAATCAAACACTCTTGGCCTCAGGATAAGTGCTTTGCCTATTACCCCTCTCCCTCAAACACTAGGACATCAAATTCTTATTTGGTTGTAAACCCACTAAACTCACCTAGAAGACTTTAATCCTAACTTTGTTAGGAACTCAGAGATGACTTAACAATACTCTTTGTTTACCATATGCTAATACACTTTGTGACACTGACATATATGAGCTCAGAACCAAAATAAGAAGACATACACAAATGTAAGATTGGAACTCAATAGCATTCTCATTAACATATTTAGAATCAATATACAATCAAAGAAACACAAAGATAGGAAACAAACCCAAAATCCAACTCCTCTTTCCTCAAATGTTCATACAATCATAACCACTGGAACTGACTGAAACTCAGAATAGAACCTCAGGACCGAACCCTTACTCCATCAAGAAACTAACTATTTAAACCCCTAGTCACCTTGGAATCCTCAAAGAGGATGCATCAAGCTTCGGGTGACTAGGGTTAGGGTTTCAACTACCCAACCAACCAAATATTACATCAGAACTTAATGCAAGGGAAGAGACACAGGCAACCCAGAGAAAATGAATCTCAGATAGATCTACAATCATCAAAATCTGCAAGAACAATATAGAGCACCAAGGAATTGCCATAAAAACCAATCAAATCAGCCACCTGCAAACACAACTCAAGCACAAAATCACACTCCTCCTAGTACAAAAACATCATACCACTTACCACAAAGACCCTTAGATCAATCAGCAACAACTAGCGCCACCAAACCAATAAAAAATGGCCACTAAAACCATAAATTTTGGTACTTCCTGTCATTGGAAACCCTCTACAAATTTGAAATTGAAACACAATGGTCATTTCCATGGCGCTAGTAGCATATTGGTGGTCAATATTTAAAACTTGATCAACTTTAAGTCCTGACCGTCCGATCTTCATATTTCATGAGCTTTATGATTTACCTTTTAAAAAGACCCCAGCCTGGGCCCACTTTATGCCACCTGTCATCACACCATAGCCAATAAAAATCATGTACATCAGTCCCGCATAGTAGACAGGACCCACAAAGTATAAGCCTTTAATTGAACGGCTGTCGCATGTTCGCATGGCCTGAAAAGATTCCATGTGATCACATGACATCCGTAGATCCTACATCTACCAACCCCTTTGAAAGATTCAGGCCCACTGACACGTCCTAGCCACCTCTCTGATTAACCAATGAAAACATCACATGTATTCACTATGTGGCATTATGGACCCACCTCAGACCCTTCTGACAAATCCCTATCACCATCCATGTTAACCAATGAGAAAACACCACTTCAACACAGCTGGCATTGGACCCACAAAGGAACATTATACCATCTGGAAGATCAGACGGTTGGTGCAAGATCACATGGGGTCAAAAGATTCCAGGCACTTTTACACCAACTGTCAATCTTGAATCTCCTGTAGATGCCATGAAAGCTTGACCCCACCCTGCCATGTAAGCCACTTTACTGAATCAAAACCTGCCATGTTGCAAAGAGCTGACAAGCGGGCCCCAACTTTTTCTTTTCTCATAGGACATTCTAACAACCCTGCCACTTCATTATTTCCTTTGGCCAATAGGGAAGCACCACTTGTGCTTATGTGGTAGTGGACCCACCTGCAAAGAAAGGCTATGTCATAAAAGAGAATCAATGGCTGTCACAATTTTGCACACCTCTGACACACCCTTCGTGAAAACATGACAACCATTGGATCAAGATGTTGTCAGGAGACCGGGCCCAGGAAACATAAAGCCAAGAACTTAGGAAATATTAAGTGCTAAGGACCTAGGAAGAATAAACCATGAGGACTTAGGAAAAAAATAAAGCCCGTCGGGTACTAGACTTAGGGAAATATTGAGCACATGGGTTTTTGAGAACTTTAAGTGGCCCAAAAAAGTAACTTGAAAATACAATAGGGCCAGGGTAAAACAAAGGGTTTTTTCATACCAACGGCTAGATATTTGAAATTTTACCAAGGGTTTAAGGCCAGAGACCTAAAAAACATTGCAGAGACCAAAGGGAAAGACTAGAAGCCATGAAATATTTTTTACATGTACTAACATGCCGCTAGGTAAAACTAATCAAAACCAAGAACTTTGAAACTGGAATGCAAATAATAAAGACTTCGATTGCAACATAGTTCTATAACCTGGTTTGATCCATTTACAATGGGTGTAATCATATAGGAATTGAGAATAGAGAAATCATCAATGAGAAATTGCAGAACATATATCTTAACTGGAAATTCACATCATTCTTATTATTTGTTCCTATTACATTTTTCATCCTCCACCGATTCTCCATTCTTTCATCCTATGCTCTATCACAAAGTCCCCAATGAAATTTATCAATACCAGATAAAACCAATTTCAAAGTCTATTAAACTTCCCCATCCAAAATCAGGATTTCCATTAGCCGATTCATAACTCAAAAATGATACATCTTATTGCAACATTCTCTTATCAAAGGAACCGAAACTTAACTTATAAATCTTTATCAATCAGAAATGCTTAAATAGACCCACTGAAACATTCACTTGGATCATAAAACCGAATTCCTAAACAACACTTCGAATTCAACATATCATCATAGCTAATATGTAAATGAGAAATAGAGAGACATGATGCTTGTAACTAAAATTTCAACTCTTTCATTACATAATTCCTTTCTTCCTTACAACATTGTCAACTTCATGATTATACAAACCTAGTATTTATCATGTCTTATGATACTTAGACTACTAGAATTTAACCTTAATTGAGTCTCACAGTCATTTAATTACATCAAATGGCTTACCAAGCCATATAGCAATAAAATATAACCATGTATATTCTCGCATTGTCAAATTTTTTCCAATCTCGTGATGCACCTACATCATACTCTCAGGGACACAAAAATTCATGTCCCGTTGAATTGCTGCGATCTTCTTCTAAGTCTTCCAATTGTATGAAGGCAATGTTGTCATCATAACAATGACAGAATTGATGCTACTTCCCTTGACATGCTAGTTCCAATCTTCATGGTGAATACCCTTCATGGTATGTGTAGTGGTACCACAGTAAAATCTAGGAACAATACGTGTATAAAGATATTGATCAATTATCTTGTACTCTCCTTGTTTGTATATCTCTAGGTTATCATAGTGATCAACAAATACTTCAACCATTATTCCAATAGTATTCTCCTTGGCATATGATCTTTGCACTATGTCTTTTCCTTCTTGATCATTTTTGTCAACATTCCCATCATCAAAGCAATTGATATTTTCCTCAACCATAGCTGTCACCAACTCCCCTTCATCTGCAAGAACCTTTTCCTCATAAGGTTCAACAACAACCTCTTTTTTTTCACTCTCCACACCAGCATTCATCTATTGTCCATTCCCTTCAAATGGAATGTGTACCTCTTCTTGATCCATTTATTCATCAGTGATGTCATCTTCATCTGCTACTTGCTCCAAGAGCAATTCTATCCTCTCCCACTTCACAATACTCTTGTCCAACTCTTCTTCAAGATTCTTTAACCTTTCCTCTTCTTGCTTCCTAGTTTCTTCTTCCTTCTTTCTTTCTCTTTCTTCTCTCTCCTTCTTATCACCATATAGGTACTCCTTCAATGCCTTAACAATTTCTCTTTCACTCCTCATCAAAGCCATCTCTTCTCACCAATCTAGGATTAATTAGATCTCTAGCCACCACTTTGGAACACTCAAGGAGGATATTTCAACTCCAAGCATCAACAAAGGGCTTTCAATCCTCCAAATCCTAGACCTTTCTCTTGCTTTGATACCACTTGATATAGAGTGCACAATAGTAGCAACACCAAAGGCCAATAACAATTTAAAATTGAATAAACTTTTGTCAAATCCTAAATCCAACTTAATAATCTGACTTCGTTCAAATGGAATTCATTGTGATATTTGAGGGTGATGGTTGATAGTTAACCCACTCACCAATATAATGTACCTTGCAAGACTGTCAAGACCGCCATCAAATTTGCACATAACATGACACATCACTACCTTTTCCATCTCCTAATACCAACAACAACATATAATGTTATTCAAAACCCATTCTAAATGGCTTGGCCAGTGCCCCCAACTCGGTTTCCTTCACATACAACTGTCATCACTCCATTCTTCAAATATTTGATGATAGATATCAGTCCAGTAAATTGTCAATATCAAGATTTGAAAACCAGTATAAACTTATGTAATGGTTCTTGGAAATAACTATTACAAATAGACCCATTCACAAACTCAACACTCGGCTTCGACTGGTTACAAACTATTTCGATAACTAGTGAACTTGGTCGCTAAAACTTGATATATATAATTCACAACATTTCTTGATTGTCATTGTCATGAAACTGAGCATTAACATTTAAAATAATAAACCTTTTCCAACACAAAATCGTAAACATCCCAATTCGGACTATCACTGAAATGATTCCAATAAAATATTAAACTTCAATGAAGCCTGCCGCCAGGTAAAACTAATCAAAACCAAGAAATTTGAAACTGGAATGCAAATTTAATAAAGAATTCAATTGCAACATAGTTCTATAACTTGGTTTGATCCATTTACAATGGGTGTAATCATATAGGAATTAAGAATAGAGAAATCATGAATGAGAAATTGCAGAACACATATCTTAACTGGAAATTCACATCATTCTTATTATTTGTTCCTATTATATTGTTCATCCTCCTTCACCGATTCTCCATTATTTCATCCTATGCTCTGTCACAAAGTCCCCAATGAAATTTATCAATACCAAATAAAACCAGTTTCAAAGTCTATTAAACTTCCCCATCCCAAATCAGGATTTCCATTAGCTGATTCATAACTCAAAAATGATATATCTTATTGCAATGTTCTCTTATCAAAGGAACCGAAACATAACTTATAAATCTTTATCAATCACAAATTCTTAAATAGACCCATCAAAAAATTCACTTGGATCATAAAACCAAATTCCTAAACAACACTTTGAATTCAACATATCATCATAGTTAATACGTAAATGAGAAATAGAAGGACATGATGCTCATAACAGAAATTTCAACTCTTTCATTCAATAATTCCTTTCTTCCTTAAATCATTATGTCTCATTCATCGAGACTCCATCTTCTCCTCTTCTCTATTACATCTTCTATTCTCTCTATCCTGTGATTACATCTTTATCTTCTATAAAAAGAGATTTTTGGATAGTTATCAACAACTCTTCACATTCTTCATGTGCTAGTTATAGAATGACCACATGGCACATTATACTAATTTTATCCTTCCTAAAACTGACACTATAACTTACTAACTCTAACTGACTCAAAATTACCGATTTGTAGGATCGGTTGCATATAAAATACGCTAGTAAATTATTGTGGAGTTGACATTGTCAACTTCACAATTATACAAACCTAGTATTTATCATGTCTTATGATATTTAGACTGCTAGGATTTAACCTTAATTGAGTCTCACAGTCATTTAATTACATCAAATGGCTTACCAAGCCATATAAAAAAAAAATATAACCATGTATATTCCCGCATTGTCAAATTTTTTCCAATCTTGTGCATCTGCATCAATTATAGTTACATATCTGACATGTAATATTTTGAGAACTTCTTACATTTGACTGATTCTAATTTTTTTGATTATATTGAATCCTATTCTTCTGACTTGTCTTGCAATTCATAGCTCTATGACCAAATTTATTACATGAATAACAGTAACCATTGAAAGTTCTTACCTCTGTACAGTTCCTCGCTATGTGTCCATGCTTGTTACATGCATAACAAGTGTGGTCTATTGGCTTGTGCTCATTCTTAGGTGGTTCAATATGATCCTTAGTCTAACTTCTAGTCTCCTTAGCATCTGAGGTGCCTTCTGGTGCTTTCATTCTTCCTCGCATGTTGTCAATATGATTTTGTGCTTCATTGTATCCAATATAGCTAGTATCTCCTTTAGCTCTTCTTGCATACAACTGAGATTCTATCAAATCAAAACTGGTGTGTAATTTATCAATGTGATTCTTAGCCTCTTTCAATTCAGATTCCAAGCTTTCTTTGCTTTTCCTTAGCTCCAAGATTTCCATGTTTTCTTGCCTTAATTCTTCATTGACTTGAAGGTTCTCTTTGATATGTTCTTCATAGACTTTCTGATTGTTAATTAACTTATCATAAAATTCTTCAAGCTATTCTTTCAAGGATGTATTTTCTTCATTCATCTTTTTGATCATTATCCCTAAATCACTGGAAGAACATTCTTTCAGATCTTTTCCTAGCCTTTTGATGACTACTTGAGCATCACTAATTTTTTCTTTTAGTTCTTCAACTTCTTTTTTAGATTTGTCCATGTCTTCAAGAGATGCTTCAAGATTTCTCTTCAAATGTTTCATTTCTTCTTTGTCCATGATCTCCTCAAGTGGTTAAACTTCTTTTCTGAGGACCAGAGCTTTGATACCAATTGTTAGGAATGGGAATACTAAGAGGGGGGGGGGGGGGGGTGAATCAATGTTCACTGTATTTTATCTTTTTACTTAATCAAAAACTGAACTTAAATACTTAAGTACTAAAATGAACATCCACATAAACATGAAACATGAAATCAACACATAACACCAATATGGTTACAGGGAAACTCAAATAACTAAAAACGCTAGTGGGAATTGACACCCACTAATATTTTGTACTAGTGTTTTATGATCCTTGTTAGAAGATCCTTAACCCTGTTAGGAGTTGCTTTACAATGTATTAAGCATAGTAGACCTTGTCAAGGGTCCAACCCTATTAGGATTCTTTTACAATAAACCCTATTAGGGGTGTGGATGCACTGTCCTAGAGCTTACTACTCAAGTGGTGAAGGCTACAACCTTCAGATCTCATATACACACTATATTTGCTGGATGAACTGTCACTGTGACACTACTTGTGTGATTAGTTCCTTTGGTGTGCTGATGCTTTGACCTCTTACAAAGCTCTAATACATCTTATATACTCTTTGCAAACTTCTTCTCTTCTTCTCTTAACTCTATTACCACTTCCATACCAATTACAATGGGTGCATCTCATATTTATATGCACATACAAAACAAATAACTAGGTCAACCCTTTAACTGATTACATACAACGCTTCCAATTGAATTGGCTCAAGTGTGTTTACACACAAACATATTTATATGTCAGAAACCTAAATAAAATAGGCACATAGCCTTTAAAACATTATAATATAACCGCAAATCAAAATGCTAATAGTCGGCTGCTTACTCTATTCTTCTTTGGCACACATTGCCTATGTAACTTCAACTGTCTATAACTTTCTTATACTTGCATATCTAATCATGCACTCATAGACTAAGCATGAATATAGTCTAACCAACTTAGCTTCTAGGGTGCATAGCATAACTTAGTCTTACACACATGCACTGATGCTCTGAGCTTCAGGTACTCTATACACTGTCTAGTCTTCAATACTTAGATGAATTTTTATCTTCTCATCAATTGCACTAACTCCAAACTACTATATGACTTTGTTTCCATAATGAAAACACTATAATAAGTCATATACATCAGTATAGCCAACTTTCCAACAAATTCTACTACACCATGAGTCTTCAAGAGTTATATCTTCTAGATGAGAAACGTCAAGCATCATTTGACCATATGAGGGCTTATCAAAAGCGCATGTCCAAAGCCTTCAACAAAAAGGTTCACCCTAGAGAATTCCAAGTGGGAGATCTTTTCCTACGTGAAAATCCTAAGAATAAACAACATAGAGATCAAAAGGGAAAATTTGAAGCTAATTGGCTTGGACCTTACATCATTATAGTAGCTTTTGGGATAGGTGCTTATTTATTATCTACTGCAGAGGTAGAGCAGCTCCCTGATCCTATCAATGTCTTTCACATGAAGAAGTTACATCAATGATGTCCATTCTATCTAGGGGCATCCTTTGTACATACTTATTGATCCTGAAAAAATTCCCAAAAAATGATATATTGTCAACAAATTCTAAAAATTGGAAAATGTCTTGAAAAAATGATCATCTTAGTGAAAACCTAGCAATAGGAGCTTTGATGTATCTCCAAAAAAATTATAAAAAGTCCTAAAAAATAAATAAATAAATATAATAAAATCCAAGTGGTGAAAACCTAGAAACGGGCACTACTTGAGGCCTTTGCACCCCTATTTCTTAGCATGTGTCCTCGACACTTAGCTTTTCTCCATCATGCCTTGTCCTTATTGCCGTGGTTTGGAATTGGTCTTTGTCTTTGTCTAGGGTGCACAACTATGTTAGATTTGGTCTCTTGGATGTGTTATTCTTTAGAACACCTCACAAATGATGTTTTTCAACACCACCCCAACTATTTTTTTCAACACAACCGCTGACATCAAGTGTTTTTCAACACTTATCAGCTTGGTCTTACCCAGTTTTGTCATGCGATCTTACCCGCTTGTTGTTGGAAATTTGGCTGAGTTAGATATATGGATGTTGTCATTATGGCAACATATGATCTATATGAAGATCACATATGTCAAAGAGCAAGTATGACAGAGCGCAAAGCAAAATTGTCTAAGTGTGAAACAATATTTTGCCAGTATACCTGGAGATAGTTTTGATTAGCGATGAAAATTGGAGTAAGTTCAATTCTTGTGCACTTGAGCATAGATACTATGATGACTATAGAAGACTCACCTAAGAGCACAAGTCATTATGACATGTACGAAAGAAGTTATGATAGTTCTACCTGAGACAGTGTCAAGCCGACATGACATAATATATAGAAAGAATTGGTAAAGAGTTAAGGGATTATTTTGTTTATCAAAATAATGTCTTAATAATATAAAGGGATGACATCCTAGATGTTAAAAATTGGGTAAATATGTATTTTTATAATGCTTTTTTCAAAGCCAACTATAAGAATTATTAGTCTTAATAACTTGTATAAAGATGTAATGATGTAATGAAATATATGTATGAAAAAGGTGAAGAGCAAGCGAAAAGATATCAGTGTGAAGTTGTGAAAGAAAATCAAGCAGCATAAGGTTAAGTACCTTGCCATATTTTGTAATCAGTAATCATTGTACATTACTTGTTTGGGCAGTGGGCTCATCTAGTAATCATATTTTGCACTACCAACTCTTAGCAGGGTTGAGGCTTCTAACAAGGCCTAAAGTCCCTTAATCAGGACTGAGACACTATATACATGTAATAGGCTCCTAATAGGGTCAACATCCTTAATAGGATACTATTTATTAGTGAATATTTGTGGGTACCATCCCCACCAAGGTTTTCCCTTGGCCAAGGTTTCCTTGAGAAAAAAACAATGTGTTCTGAGTTCATTTGCTTTACTATTATGCATGTTATTTAGTTTGATATGTTATGCATGTATCAAGATAATCTGTTATATCCATAATTGGGAAAAAGTAAAAGTTTGTAGAATACTGATTCAGCCCCCCCTCTCAGTATTCCCTATTTCTAACAATTGGTATCAGAGCTTAGTTACATAGAAAATAATCATACAAGGAAATCCTAGTAGCTTGAGTAAGATCTCTATGGATATGGATCAGCTACAAGAGAATCTTGAAGAAGGTCTTGAATAGATTGATAATGTCACTAAAGAAAGAGACACTCTAAAAGGAAAATATGATGATGCAAAAAAACTCATTGAGAAACTGAAAAACAAGTTGGAAGATCTAAAATCAAAAAAGGAATCTACAATTCAAATTGAAGATTGTGATGATAACCTGGAAAAAGAAAATGAGATCCTTAAACATGAATTAAAGATAGTGAATTTGAAGTTAAGTTTGAAAGATGGAAATAGAAAGAATGAAGCAAGTCTGAAATCTGAGAATGAAAACCTAAAGCTTGATAATGAAGATCTAAAATATAAACTTTGTAAAGTGACATCTGAACTTGAGAAAATCAAATTGTAGTATACTAAACTTGAAAAGTATAGTGCAATTGTGAAAGGTGAACTGACTTAGTCTAAGCAACAACTTGAGAGACTATATTCTACTAGTGAGAATATTGATGAACAAGTGTCTTATAAAAAACCATTCTATGATAAAAACTGGTCTTGGATTTTACTCATCTAAAGTAAATGAAGAAAGAAAGGAACCAGATCTGAAAGTTTCAGAGGACACAAATGAAAAGAAATCTGATGAACTTGACAAATCTGAAGATACACCTAAAGAAGAAGAACCACCTAAAAAAGAAGAATCACCTAAAGGTACACAAAGAGAATTTAAAGGTAGATGCTTTATATGTAACACTTTTGGGCATATGAAGAAAGATTGTACATGTAAGCAATTTAAACCTCTTAATGGATATTGTTATAATTGGCATGGTTTTGGACATAGAGCAATTGAATGTAGAAAACCAAATTTAATGAGAATAATAATAATAGTAGGATGTTTAGAAATACTAACCATGTAGATAAGAAACCTACTGAAGATATGAATAGGAGAAATGGAATAGTATGTTATAAACGCAACATGATTGGAGACATTGTCAGGAATTGCAAATCATAAATTAACTAGTCAGGACCAAGATATGGAAATAATGGAATAGTTTTTTAGATGTGTAATATGATTGGTCATATATCAAGGTTTTGCAGGATGAATGTTAGGGTTTCTCATCCTAACCCTAACCCTAGAAATCATGCAAGGAGAAATGAAAATGCAAACAATAGTCAAAGAGGATGTTGTAGTAATTTGGAAGAAGTGAAGTTTGTTAAAGCCACAGATCAAGGAGACACATTCAACACTAAAGGTTATTAGAAAGGTGAAGAATCCAATGGTAAGAGTGAATCTCTACCTAACCCTTCTCAAAGTACTTAATTCATGGAAAATGTAGTAAAATAGGAACTTACGATAGTGTAGAAGCTAGTATAGGATGAATTGAGTCTTGCACAATTAATGCAAGGTAGTATATGATGTATTGATACTATGGTTAAGAGCGCATAAGATAATATGATGTTATGTGAGATCGCAAGAAGTTTTAAGTTTTGTAGGTAAGCAGGAACAACTTTTTGGAAAGAAGCGGCAAAAGAATTGAATGCGATGTCAAAATTTTTTGAGATCAGAAGTTTAAAAGGTTATGATCAGTATTATTTGATCATTAAGGTGAATACAAGTTGTAAGGAGATCAAAAGAGCAGTAATTGAAAGAAGTTTTCAAGGATTTGGTGAAGGATTTTTGTGTCAAATCTACGTAAACCCTAAATCATGAATTTGAGGTATTTTACTAAGAAGATTTATAAATTAGTTAGAGAGTTTGTAGAGATTGTGGATGTTTCATTGATTCACAATGTAAGAGATTATATTAGACCTAAGACTAAAAGGGAACCAGTAGAACCCTTGGAAGAAGACCCTAAATTAGCTTTGTAATCCATACCAGACAGAGTTCTACATTTAGAGAATGTTAGAAGTTATTTGGGATGCAAACTTGAAACCCTCAGTGATAGAAATTTTACCAAAGAGTATGAAAAGCTTTACAACTAGGATATTTCATTAAAATCAAGGTTTGAACACTTGAAAGATAATGAAATCATAAAGTATCCCTTACAATATGAATTTGATGATGAAGAGTGTACTAAGATAATTCTAAGTAGAATTCACAATGGAAAGTTTTGGTTAGATGAAAAAGTAATAGATATTACTATTGACCTAATTCATGAAGTAACTGATCTTTCTAAAATTGGAGTCATACCATTGAATGAGAAGAATATGAGAAAAATAGTAATAGACAACACAAAATCATCTTACAATGGCAAAGGCATAGTGATTATCAAGATACAACAGGATGATGTTAGATATTTGTGCAAGATCATTACCGCTAAGTTTTGTGCAAACTCAAGAGAAGATGACATGGCAGTAAGAATGATACATACAACTTACTTAATGTGTGTTGACAAAGTTCAAGTTGACATGTGTGATATTTTGAGAATTCAGCTATTTGAGAACTTGGAAAAGATAAAGAAGACTAAGAACTCTCAGTTTAGATTCTCATCATTGATCACTTATATATTTTTCCATTTGATAAGAATATTTCCATTTACTATTGGTGATGATTGGAATGATGGTAAGACCACAATGGAAAGGATTAACAAAGTATAGATGAGACATCTTATTGACAAGGTCAATGAGAGTGCAGTATTGGTAATTAAAACATTTTAGAATTTGATGAAAAGAAGATCAAGGATTCCACAGTCATTAGTTGAAAAGTATAAGAATGAGATATGTTTTATGGTTGATATTGACTTTACATACATTGAAGTAGTAGAACCTAGAATAGAGTTCATATACCCTCTTGGCTATGAAATATCTAAGATTGAAATAGAAGAATATGTGAGAAGATTGCTTAAGAGAAAATTGGATATACATAGCAATAGATTTGGGACTTTTGAGGAGAACTTCAACTCTACAAAGTCTATCCTAGAAGAAAAATAGTCTAAGAAGAGAGTGGAAAGTACAATAAAAAATATTTTGAAGGACATAGGGATGATAGAACAAGAGTTTAAGATTGCTAAGCAGACAACAACAACTATTAGAGACATTGGATAAAATGAAGTTTTGTCTATTCGACACATATCATCAGTTGTAGAATAGCCAAAAAATATTCAAATTAAGGTGGAAGAAGAGAAAGTTGAGAAAGAGCAAGAAGTTAAGAAATCCACAAGATCATCCTCAACTCCACCTGGGAAAAGAGTGAAAGAAATTGCTATTAGACCAGGAAAAAGGTAGAAAACATTAGTACCACTAGTACAGAGGAAGATAGTAGAAATAAAAGATGATGAAGAAACCTCAGTGAAAAAGAAAACATGGAAACCAAAGATTGAAAAAGTGAATGAACAAATCATACAAGATGGAGACTTTTCTAAGATGAACAAGTATTATGACCTTTACAACTATTCAAAAAGATTAAATCTTGAAAATGCAGTTGTGAGACACATGATACTATCAGATAAGAAGTCTTACATGATTCAAGGCAAGATACCTAATGATTCATACGAGAAATTAGTCAACAGGAAGAAAAGAGCAACAGAAGAAGACAATAAAATCAGAGAAAATCTTGTAAGAAAATTATGCGATGTTAAAGATGAAGAACATTTCAAGGAGATCATCAAAGAACTAAACACCCATATGAAAACAAAGAGAAGAACCATTTAGATTATGGGAGGAAATTATGAAGAGATCAATAGAGAAATAGAGCAAGCAATAATCAAGGTAATGACATCTAGTTTTGAAAGACACTCAAGTGCAGCAGGACAAATAGAGCAAGATAAAGAAGCTAAACATCAGAGAATTCCCTCTCCACCAACTATAAACATTGAAGATGAGTCAATGCATGTGGAAGGAACTAGGATCACTTTAGACAGTGATGATAACCTTTTCAAGAATCTTGAAAACATTGTTGACAATTCGGCTTTTGAAGAGCAGGACAGTGTTAGACAAGAAGAGAAAAAATATACAAGAATTGAAGAAGAAAAGGTGACAAAGAAACAAGAAAGTGCAGAAGCTCTAAAACAAGTAGAAGCTCCTATTCAAGAAGAAATCAGTCTTACACCTGAGACTGCAAAGAAATCATAGATTGGATCTATATCTGAGAGCTCTGGAAAAGAAGTTGATGATGATGATCAGATGGAATTGATCACATCTCTAAACAAGATAATTGGAAAGAATAAGAAGGTCTTGAAGGATCACTGAAGGAAATAACAAAGAAGTTACAAAGTGTTGTAACAAACCAGATAGCAGAGGAAGACCCTCTTGAAAGAGCTAATAATTTATGAATGCATTTGATGATGAGTTTACTAACTTATCAAACATAGCTAAAGTGAAGGCACAAGCAGCCTATGAGGCCAAATTACTTCTAGACATGCGTCAGAATATCAGAAATGATATTAATAGTCTCGATATTTGTATAAAAGACTTAAGAAGGAACTTGGACAAAGGTAAAACTTTGTACATTCAGTGTACAAAATCTGAGAATCTTGTACTGGAAGAAATTCAAAAGATTAAGGCTAAAGAAGAAGAGATTTAGACAAAGGTAAATTTTCTAGCCAACCCCAATATAAAGATATTGGACATTGAGAAGAGAATCAACAAGATTAATGATGAAATAAGGATTCTTTATGATGACAAGGATAGGAAACTGAAAAGATTCTCTCTTCTAAGAGAGCACATTTCCATTAAGTTAAGTATTGTTGAAGGACAATTCGAAGAATGTCTTTCATCAAAGACATCTTTTCATAAGTTTAATTTTGCAAACCTTCAAGCCTGTGAAATAGCATCTTATGGATTGTGTGCACTACTCAGTGTTGCAGACTCTATTAAGAAGGCATGGGAGAAGGAGATAGAGTGCATCAAAATAAATTTTGCAGATTGTGTTATAATCCTACTGGCTTTGCAATATTGAATCAAGGTATACACATTTTTGTTTGAACACAATTTTGGCACCTTTTTTTGTCATTTTTGTCAAAGGGGGAGAGATATATAGTAGAAAATTTATATATATGACAAGGAATTATATTCTTAGGGGGAGCAAAAAATATAGATAAGATATAAGGAGTTATAAGGACAGTGTATATATATATATTTTTGTTATGGCCACAATTTTGAGTTTTGAAGTTTTTGAAGACTTAGCCAAATTTTCTCATATGTTGCCACCAATGACAAAGGCGGAGATTGTTGGAAATTTGGCTGAGTTAGATATATGGATGTTTTCATTATGGAAACATATGATCTATATGAAGATCACAAATGTCAGAGAGAAAGTATGACAGAGCGCAAAGCAAAATTGTCTAAGTGTGAAACAGTATTTTCCCAGTATACCCGGAGATAGTTTTGATTAGCGATGATGATTGGAGTAAGTTCAGTGTTTGCACACTTGAACATAGATACTATGATGGCTATAGAAGACTCAACTAAGAGTGCAAGTCAGTATGGAATGTACAACAGAAGTTATGATAGTTCTACTTGAGACAGTGTCAAGTCCACAGGATAGAATATGAAGACATAATTGGTAAAGAATTAAGGGATTTTTTTTTTATCAAAATAATGTCTTAATAATATAAAGGGATGACATCCTATATGTTAACCCTTGGGTAAATATTTATTTTTTATAATGCTTTTGTCAAAGCCGACTGTAAGAGTTATTAGTCTTAATAACTTGTATAAAGATGTAATGATGTATTGAAATATATGTATGAAAAAAGGTGAAGAGAAAGCAAAAAGATACCAGTGAGAAGTTTTGAAAGAAAATAAAGTAGCATAAGGTTAAGTACCTTGCCATATTTTTTAATCAGTAATCATTGTACATTACTTGTTTGGGCAGTGGGCTCATCTAGTAATCATATTTTGCACTACCAACTCTTAGCAGTGTTGAGGTTTCTAAAAAGGCCTAAAGTCCCTTAATTAGGATTGAGACACTATATACATGTAATAGGCTCCTAACAGGGTCAACATCCTTAATAGGATACTTTTGATTAGTGAATCTTTGTGGGTACCATCCCCACCAGGGTTTTCCCTTGGCTAGGGATTCCTCGAGAACAAAAAATGTGTTATGAGTTCATTTGCTTTACTATTATGCATGTTCTTTAGTTTACTATGTTATGCATGTATCAAGATAATCTATTATATCCATAATTGGGAAAAAGTAAAAGTTTGTAGAATACTGATTCACCCCCCCTCTTAGTATTCCCTATTTCTAACACTTGCAAGAATTCAATCCTTATCCTCAAAACTCAATATCAGTTAACACACTTAAATTTTTAAACACAACACTTTATGCTTGAGCTATGTCATGATCTTTTCTTTGTGTGCTAACTGTTATTGATTTTTGTTGAGTGTCCTTTTCTAATAAGTCTCTCTAGTATGCATAACTAGAGGACTTGGGGCATGGGGCATGTTTTTATTTTCTTTTGGCTTGTGGGTGTGGTCTTGAAACTCTAGAGTGTCTCTTGTTGTCCCCTTGAAACACTTAGTAGATTTGAGGCATCATCCTTGACTATTTTTGCACAACCGTTCTTATGGTCATCCCGACATCTATACCTTGATGTGAGCATGGTTTTGCTACATTAAATTGGGTAAGCTAACATCAAAGTCATCTTGACCTTTATGTCTTTGATGCTTATGTTAGAATCTTTCCACATTCCAATCTGATATAAATCACATTCATATCTTCATAGTTGCGCTTGTGACTAGTGATGATTGTGTGATTTTTCGATGTCCATTAATAATGGCCCAATGATGAAAATAAGTTCCTTAACATTCTCTAATGAATGATGAAAACAAAAATCCTATGTTACATTTGCTCTATTGCATGTACACCTTTGCATTTTCATGTAGCTTGCATTGTTAGACTTCATGTTAATTTGCATTTTTAGGTTGCATTAGGAATTTGAGAGGGTTTTCCTTCATCTTTCTTTTAGAATTTTAATCAACTATGGTCATATTTTGATCTTCATTTCCTTATCTTCTTTCGTGATCTCAATCAAAATTTTCTATCTTAAACAGTTGATTGATTTTGGGGCATTCTCTTTCTTAAAGGAAATTCTCTTTCTTCTCTCCATTTCTTTCCACTTCTTCCAAACTTCTATATTCCATTCACTTTCACACCACTTCTTTTCTTCTAATTCAACCTTGGGGCATAATCTTTCATGCTTGATGATCTACCTTGGTTATGTGATCCTTATATATTTTATCTTACATCAAGAACCTTATCTTTAGTTCGATTTGACCAAATTTATCAATTCATTGTTTCTCCTCTCTCTCATTTCAATTTCAATCATGAGGGGGCAGTAACTATCAAACTTCAATCCTTGATTCAGCTTTATCAAACCTATCAATTGCTTCGCTTGAGGCAACCTTTCTTGAGATTCTTATTTGTGAGATGACAATTACCTATTTACAGGGGTGTTAGCCTTGTCTTTTTCAATCAACTTATATTTGTCCTGATTTTTTCTCGTTCGTCGATCACACGTCTAGGTTGTTTTGTGATCCCAAATCGATCTCACACTTCAACTTCATTCTTTGACTACATGTGTTCCCACAAAGATCACACATTAGCCAAAGAGGGGAAAATGTATGCACCCTAAAATGGTCACCTAGACTATGGGCCCACATTCATCAATTTATCATTTCTTGAATCGATGCTTTGCAATGTTTTCAATTCAAATCAATTTTCTTGATCAAATCATAATCAATTCAAATATTTCAATATTTCCTAAGGTTTGATCATTTTATCCTAATTTTCATTTAATTAAGAGAACATACTCCCTTTTAATTAAATTTTAAAAAAAAATTAATTAAATAATAAAATCACTTTATCCTAAGCCACATTTAAGTAAAAGAACAAATCTCTTTAAAATAAATAAAAAATCTTTTAATTAAATAATGGAAACCACTTCGCTAAAAATAATAAAATAAAAATAAAAATAAAAAGACTTTTTGTCTACACATTGAATGGACATTTTCCAAGATGAGTGGAATCTCCTTTTACCCCTTAATCTCTTCCACACATCTTTTTGCCTCTTAACCATGTCCATTGATTTGGCCTCTTGAGAATCTTGAGCACATGGATCAACCAAGATTTAATCTCCACCATTGCTCATTTATTTTTCCCTCTTAATATTGACCATGCATTCATTTTTAAATCTTTTATAAGGAGCCCTCTCTTTATCATTTGATTATGGAGATTTCATAGATCCAGATTTTAGAGACCCAAATTTTATGTTATTTTTATGCTGCATGTTTGGAGAGTGATTTTGGAGGAGAGTTTGAGCAATTGAGCTTGAACATTGCAACTTCTCTTTTCTTGTCTTCTTCTCTCATGCCTCCATGGCAATCCATTTAGATTACTCTTGCACTTTCATAGTAGATTAGATTCATATTTCATTCATAGAAAAATCTTGCATGTGTATTTCCTTTCATAGATTAGTTTTCTTTCATGCATTTTTATCATATAGAATAGGTTCCATTTTCATTTGCATGCATATTTGATGATCATGGAGACTATAATTATTTCTTTTCCTCTTTCAATCTCTCATTTTATGGTGTACTTGCATGTGCACAAACTAGGTCTAAACTGAGGGCTTCCATTATAAACCGGCCTTGTACTCCATGAATTGAGAGCTATGAGTCACCATTTGAGACCTCATTCTTGTGAAATTTTGGATATAATGACTCTTAGAAGTGTGTCAACATTTTATCACACAACAAATAAGGTTACAGACAAAACTCACTTGATGCAAAGCTTGAGACATAAAGACTAGTCACCCATCGTAACGTAAGGGGAATCATGGCATGCGTTGGCCTGTCATCATCCCTCATTTGACAGATGACGTTAGGCAACATAAATGCCCTAAAAAGGTTAAGAAAACTATAATGTCATTGATACTGGTTACGCTAAGTTTTAGGGGAAAACATACTCCTTAGGGAAGAATAAAAAATGCATAAAGATTTGATAAATGATATTAATATTTTACCCTAGGAGATTTAAAAGAATAACTAATTTCCTGTAAAACTCAATTATTAAAAAGGGATATTTGGATCATTAATTGTTTAATAATTAAATAAAATTTTATTTCTCGGTTTAAATTAAATCCAATTATATAACTATTCCTAATCTTTAATTTAAAAATAAATATAAAGAGACATGTCAAAAATAATTTAATCAATGTTAACTTTCCAATTAAATTTATAATGAAATATTGGACACATTTATTAAAATTTAATAAATGCTAGACCAAAATAATCATCACCATTAAAACTCAATAATGTTCTATTTAAGAAATATATTTTGTATAGGAACAATTATTCTCCACTATTATAATATCAATATAAAATTTTATTTAACGTAAAGTGTGAAATCAATAAGTCCCTAACATAATATTTTAATATAAAGTTCCTAGTTGACTTAGGAAAATAAAGTACTCCAAGATTCATAATAAATAAAAAATTATTAAAAGAAAAGGGGATTTTCATAAGAGTCAAATCCCTAACTCTAATCCAAATTTAGGGTCAGGGCAAACTTTATAACTCTTCTCAACCCTAATTATCTCATTTTTTTTGCAGGGAACATGAGAAAGATAGAGGTTTTCAAGCTTGTGCACATAGGTGTACATGTGTGCATATAAACACCTATCATGTGTATATTCACACATATACACTCTTATGTATATGATAGAGGATGCACAAGGATGAATCAATTCTCTAATAGAGGCTACATCCGAGTATCCTATGATACATAACTGGTTTTACCACAGGAAGGTAAAAGGGAATGAGGTTTACTTTAGAATAGCTTGTTGTGCATACTCTTTATATATATATATATATATAATTTATTTATTTATTTGTGCTAGGGTTTCATTTTTTTTCTTTAAATAATATTAAATTGCATACATATTATAGGATTATACACAAATATCCTTCTTGTTCTATCTTAACTAACTTTCACCATGAATAAATTTTCAACTTCAAACTTGAAATTTCATCCTCTCACCATCCATGCAAACCTACAATTCTAAGACATTTACCACATGACCATGGAGGCTCATCTCCCAGCCAAGGTCATAACATGCCCACCCCTGAGCTAGGGTAAACAAGGAGGATAGGAAACAAACAAGCTACACATTCACACAACAACATGAGTCTATAACAACACATTTACTCCCATTCCCAAGTTTTTCACATAGGATAAAATTTGATCCATCATAGGGTCAAGGTGGAAACAATCCTTTGAGATGTCATACTCAATAACAACAAGTCTCTATTTCTTTTCAAATACAACATGCCTTCACAAGGCTTCAACCCAAGAAACTAGCTCATCACATAGAGCACAATTCTCTTTCCTTATGGCCCCCAAATAAGAAATACAAGTAGGCTTCATGAATTCCCATACATACATGGTGTACACAGACTTTCTCAACTAATCCCTTCACCCCCAAGATTCTCAATCCTCCCAAGGATGAGTGTAATCTTGCACTTCCATAACAAACTCAACAAGTGAGGAGAAAACAAAATAAACTCCATGTAAACCATTGAAAATAAAACACAACAAAGTCTCACAACATTCCAACTAAACAATACAAATACATAAAAAAGACTTCCATGTTTGATGCAATTACCTATCTCCAAATCTATGGCAATGGTGAATTTTTTGAAGAGCTCAACTTTCATTTCCTAGCTATCCTTCTCCTTCTCAAGCCTCTAGATCTCTCAAGGTCAATTCTCCTCCCAACAAGAATGCAAAGTGTAGAAGTGTTTTCTCCCTAGACTCTTTTTCCTATTAGCAAAACATTCCTTCTCTCCTACCATCATCCCAAGGAAAGGTAGATACCTTGGTTCTTGCTAGCTTTCCACATGCCCCTAGCTGAGGAATGGAAGGATAATCAAGGAACCTCAAAATGTAGGAACCTCAATCTTAGGTCTTTTCCCAATCTTCGAAATGGCCCAAAAAAGTCTTTCTTCCTCTTGGTTCAGAATTTTGCCTTCTTCTTGATTAGAATTTCCTTCTCCTTCAGCTTCATCCTCTCTTTCATCTCTAATATTAAGATTCATTCCTTTGTGAATCTCTTCTTGCAATGCTCTCACTTTTCTCTGGAGTGTTCTAACCTCAGGTGTCACAACACTAGCTCTTCTACCACATTCCCTTTGTGGAGGCATTTTTGCGCTTCTTGTTGAAACCCTAACCACGGTCCTGGTGTAAACTGTCTCATGGTCAGTGATCTATTTACACACTTAGGAACTCCTACTCTAATACCACTTGATGATGGGTGCTCCCCTTAATACCACAAACACATAATAGAAATAGAGAAACAACAACAATTCACAAGAATAGAAAATGGGCTTCTTATTATCTCCACAAATGTGGAATTGCAAATTTTAGAATTACAATAAGCAAAGCCACATGGGCATTTTCCCTTACAATATTATGTAGCACAAAGACTCGAATCATTACCTAGATGTACCTAGAACTGCCCTAAACAACACTACGGGCCTTCTTTATATAGGCAATTTCTACCGCCTAAGAAGGTTCTAGAAATTTATTCCTCAATCTTAGAATTATTTTATTTTTCATTTTATTACATCATAGTCAGCTCAAAATAACTTTTGAAACCTAAACAAAATTTTTGAAGGAAAATTATTTTTCGCCATTTCAGGTGGCCCAACTTCCGGAGACCATAAGTCATCACCCATTGACCCGATTGACTATTATGATCCCAATTTGGAAAGGGCGTGATGAGCTCTACAGTGCATGACTCACACAAACTCTAATCAGCTAAAGTTTTGACCTCATCTGGGGCCTCTAAAGCCTTCAAAACTGAGTTCAAAGTTTTTGTACCCTACTGCCAATACCAAAGATTTTCAATATCTTCAAAACTAGACTTGATCTAGGAATGAAACTTTACTGGCAGGCTAATATGACTAAGATGAAGCTCCACATGTGAAATTAGAACATTCTGAGATCGTATGATCAAATTACTAAAAATACTAAGTTTCCATAAATAGTAGCTCTACACAAGATAGCCCTTATTGAAAAGAAACCAAAAATATTTTTGGGTGATGCAAGATTGCTCTTACACCCAGGATGCTCTTGCATCAGACACCTAGGGTAATTTGAGAAGTGACCCCATCATGTCTTAGATGTGAAGATGAAAACCAAGATAGTTAGCCTCCTCCCTTGTCAGCCATGATGAATCTTCAATAGGCCATCCTTTCCACTTGACCAAATATTCTTCATATGTCATGTTCCTTGTGCTTCTGCCAACACGACTGTCTAGTATATCCTCAATCTCCTTGATAACTGAACTAGTTGCTGGAATACTCCATTGTGCTTCTGTGATCTCATCTTCAACACCTCTTTCATGATACTCTGTCAGATCTAAAATGTTAAATATTGGTGAAATATTCAGCTCAGTAGGAAATTCTACCTCATATGCATTTCCTAAATCATGCTTCTTTAGTATCTTACATGGCCCAAACTTCTTCATTTTCAGCTTGTTGTATGTACCAATTGGAAATTTCTCCTTCCACAAATGAACCATGACTTCATCTCCAACCTAAAATTCCTTATGCCTCATTTTCTCATCTACCTTAGCCTTATACTATGCATTCATCTTGATAATGTGCTTCCTCACCTCCTCATGGATGTTCTTCAAGTGTTCTGCAAAATCCTCAGCTTCAGCACTACTTATTTCTCCTTTATCTATCTTTCTCAACTCAGATGCATTTCTTGGACTACTTCCATATACAATCTAGAATGGTAATTTACCAGTGCTCCTATTAAAAAAACTATTGAATGCAAATTATGCCTATGGTAAAATCAAATCCCATCCTATTGGCTTATCTCCAACCAAACATCTTAGCAAATTTCCCAAACTTTTATTCACCACCTCTGTCTATCCATCAGTCTGTGAATGATGCAATGAACTGAACTTCAAATCTATCTTCAAATTCTTCCATAATGTACACCAGAAATATCCAACAAACTTAGTGTCTCGATCTAAAACTATGGTCTTTGGAAAACCATGTAGTCTTACTACTTCTCTGAAAAACAATTCTGCTACATGAACTGCATCATTAGTCTTCTTAAAGGGAATAAAATGTGCCATCTTAAAAAAATTTTCAGCTACCACAAAAATTAAATCATGTCCCCACTAAGTCCTCGATAAACCAAGAACAAAATCCATAATGATATCCTCCCAATGTTTCTCTAGTACAGGTAATGGTTGATACAACCTTGTATTCTGCTTCACTCCTTTCACCATCTGACATACTCTGTAACTCTGTACAAACTTCTTTAGATCTTTTTGCAAGTGTCACCAATAATAATTCTCACTAACCAAAGCAAGGGTTTTGTCACAACCAAAATGCCCAACCAATCCTCCGCTATGCTTGTCCTTGATGAGATTCTCCCTCATAGAACTTCGTGGAATGCACAAATGGCTCCCTTTGAATAGCATATCATCCTAAATGATGAAATCTAGCCACTTCATTCTGTCTAGAGTAATAGGTTATGTACAAGCTTTCCAAGCTTCACCAAAATCAGGATCCTCTCGATGCAAATTCTTGAGTTCCTTGAACCCAACCACCTATATCTACATTTTTGTTAGCAATAGTTTCCTTCTACTAAGTGCATCTGTAACCCTGTTAGACTTTCCACTCCCGTGTTTCAAAACAAATGTATAACTCTGCAAAAACTCAACCCATTTCAAATGCCTCTTATTCAACTTTCCTTGACTATTCAAATATTACAAAGCTTGATGATAAGTATACAAAACAAACTCCTTAGGAAGCGGATAGTATCTACACTTCTTCAATGCCTGAACTATAGTGTAAAATTCCTAATCATAAATAGAATATTTTCTCTTGGCATCATTTAGCTTTTCACTGAAATAAGCAACAAGTTTACCTTCTTGGCTCATAACAACTCCTATTGTAGTACCACTAGCATCATAGTCTACTTGAAACACCTTATTAAAATATGAAAGTGCTAAAACAGGTTGTTCTATAACTTTCTATTTCAACAGTTTAAAACTCTTATCTGCCCCATTAGTCCACTTGAATTCTTTTCTATCCCCTCTTATTGTTTCAGTCAGGGGTCCACAAATACTGCTAAAATTTCTGATAAACTTTCTATAAAAGCTAGCCAAACCATGAAATGATCTTACCTCAGTAGCACTCCTTGGAGTAGGCCATTCAAGGATAGCCTATACTTTCTTTGGGTCCATTTTTAGACCATCTGTTGAAACTAGAAATCCCAAATACACTAACTCTTTTTTCACAAAACTGCACTTCTTCAAATTTATCAACAATTTCTCTTCTCTCATCTTCTCAAAAACCCTAAAAATATACATCATATGGTCTTCCAATGTCTTACTAAAAATCAAAATATCATCTAGGTAAATAATAACAAACTTACCCAAAAACTCTTTCAGAACCTCGTTCATGAGCCGCATGAAAGTGCTCGATGCATTAGTTAGCCCAAAAGGCATGACTAACCACTTAGACAGTCCTTCCTTTGTCTTGAAGGTAGTCTTCCATTAATCTCCTTCTCTAATCCAAATTTGATTATATCCACTCTTCAGATCTATCTTTGAGAAATACACAGCTCCATTCAAACAGTCCATAATATCATCCATTTGTGGCAATGGAAACCTGTACTTGATTGTGATCTTGTTTATTTCCATGGAGTCTATACACATCCTCCATTCTCCATTCTTCTTTGGTGCTAATACCGCTAGTATATTATAGGGACTCAGACCCTCTCGAATCAACCCCTTTTGTAATAACTCATGTACTAGTCTATTCAACTCCTCACTTTTTGTTGGTGTCATTCTGTGTGCTACCTTTTTTGGAAAACTAGCTCCTAGAATCAGATACATTTGATGACTGATCTTCCTTACCTATGGTAATGCATCAAGAATATTATCGGATACAATATCCTAAAAATCATTCAACAAATTTGCAACTTCTATAGGTACATCTTCTACTTCCTCTTTACTAGCTTTTGGAATTAAAGAAAAACACACATTCTCATGCCTCATACCATGTAGGAATTTTCTTCCACAAACAAAATTTATTCTTGCATTAGCACATACCTTTTCTTCTGTGTCATTCAATGGCTTTAGGTTATGTCACACTCCATCTTTTGTTAGGGAATAGGTATTCGCACGACCATTGTTCATTGACCATGACCTTATGGTCATCCTGGACCCAGGAAATCCAGTATGGTATGGATGGGGGTTGGATAGGAGTTGATTCAAAAAGAAGATTAGTAATATGTTTGTAGGAAAATTATTTTTGTGAGGAGAGAATTCATTATTCTCTAAGTTTGGCATTTGGTGGCTATGGGTAAAGGCTGGAGATTGCATCTAGAAGGATTTGAAGGAGTGCGGGAAAAGTTTGAGAGGATTGGATATTTCTTCATCAACTGAATCCACGCAGGACTCTAGGTTGGAATTCATCCTGAGAGTTAACTCTCCTTTGTAATATGAAATGATGAAAGTATCATTGGATGTTTCTCTATATGCTTTTTGTTTATATATATGCTTCTCTATATGTTTTGTTTCTACATATGTTGCAGAATGTTTATGTTATATTAATGTATTCTATCAGTCATTTAATGTTTATGATATATTAATGTATTCTGTCAAGTGTTTAATGTTTATGATATATTAATGTAATCTATCAGCCGTTATAAAAACATAATATCAGTTGCATTATGCCAGCCATTTAGCACCACCTTTCTTCATCCAGATCCAGGGAGTTGTTTTGTTTTGTAGTTTATGTCATTCTATGAATAATCGCGCAGATTGGTGAATGAAATGTGTTGTCTACAATTGGTTTGATTGAATCTCGAGATATTAGTATTGTTTTATTATCATGTCTAGATTAGGGTGTTTTTTTTAATCTTGAGTTATTATTATTCAATCCTGAGTTATTAATATTCAAGCCTAAGTTACTATTATTGTTTTATTGTCGCGTGTGGATTAGGGTTTATTTTGTTTATACAAGTTAGGAATGTTTTAAATTCAGGTTTTTGTTTATAGAAGTATAACATAGTATAATATTTAGATTATTTATACAAGTATAACATTTAAGTATAAGTTTAATTTATTATACTTTAATTTATACTTGTATAAAAAAATTAGGTACCTTCCAAGATGATTGGGATAGGTTTCAGCTTCATAGGAGTGAATGAAGTTAAAATGTATTCAACCTCATTCAAATGTTTTAAGGGGAATATGAGATCTATTCTCTAACCCAAATTCCCAACAAGGAGATCCAATTTGATCAACCTAAAAGGATAATGCAGAATCAGATCAATTTGATGGAGAATATGAAAGAAAGAATAAATCTGATGTTTCCCTAGGTAGAATGTGTTATAGTTGAAATTGAAATAATTGAAGTGCAAATACTAACCTTTAATTAGGGAAGATCTGGAAAATGCTGAATTCTAGCTTCTATATGAACTTTCTGAAGATTCCATCACCTATTATGGACTGGAAATGTCGAGGTAGACAAAACCCAAAATTTTTTTCTCCAAATTCACACAGGTTGACTTTGACCTTTTAAAAGGTCAAAGACCACATTATTTATTTGAAGTCTAATTCTGATTCTATTCATAGATCCTGAAAGATTGCCAAAAAGGGTATCCAAATTCACTCTCAGATCTAAGATTTTGCACCTATACTTGCAAGAAAATGGGGGTTTTTGGTTGTATGGGGGGTTTGCCTTAGTCAAACCCTAGTTTAGGAATTAACCTTGAAATTGAATTGAAATATATTATGCATAAACAAAGTAATTGAAACAAATCACCTCACTTATGTTGAAGTCCTTATAGAGGATTCGAATCCTCAAATCCACAAGTAGGAATGCTTTAATGGATGGAAAGATGTCTCTAATCAATGGTATTTTATCTTCAACACCAATCTTGGTTTGATCTTTGCATATGAGAAAGGTTGAATGGATGGAGAAGGGTGGATCTTGAAGGGGGCTCCAAAGAGATTGAATCCTTCAATGGCTAACAATGGATCTTCTTGATGGATGAATGCTTGAACACTTGAATGCTTGAAGAATTGCTTGCACTTGAGAGCTCTAGATGCTTGATTTCTTGAGATGAGATGTGATGTGAAAAACTTGATGTGAAAATGAGAGAGGAAGGCCTCCTTTTATAGTGATCTAGGGCACACTCCTCTAGATGGGCCACCTTGGAGAATTAAATCTCAATTAGGTCCTCACCTTTAGAAAATATACCTTGATTAAATACAATTAAATAATTTACCATTTCGGAGCCCAAAACAACTGACCCAGAGGTGGAGAAATAATTATCCCAGAAGCCAAACTGCCGACATATGAAAATTTGAAACCCTGACGGGAAGAGGTCAAGGTTGAGGTTGACCCTAACCTAGTTAGGGTTAAGGTCAACCTTGACCTAGTCAAGGTCGAGGTCAACTTTGACCTCAGACCCTAACTTTGCTAAGATCTGCAACAGAGGTTCCAGGAGATGTCAGAAACTTGGAAATTGATATCTAAACAGGACTAGATGTCTGGAATAGATAGAAAATCCTCTGTTTGATGTGATGAAGGACTAGGAGGTCTCATTTCTAAACCCTACCTAGAAAATAGAGCCATGGAAGAGGAAAATTAGGAAAGTCCTTAAGACCTTAACCCTAATTTCACCTAGAATGGAGAAATCAAGTGCGAAGAAGTGGAAAGCGGGGAAAAAGCCAAATACATGCAAAGACCTAATCAAGGTGCTTAACATGACCCCAAACCACTTACTCGAAGGGCTAAATGCTCTTAACATGGAAGTGCTTCCATTTTAAGATGATACATTAAGCCCCCACTTTAGCAAGAGTATGGACTCGATGCAAACTCTTGGTAAAGGAGATAAAAATAACAAGATAATCTTATCGTAATCTTAGGGACAAAGGGAAATCCCATGCCCCCAGGGACTGCAGTCTTCATTGACTCTTAGATCACAGATAAGAGAGAAATAAAAAGTGTGATTACCTCACCCAATGAGAACTCATCTCCCATTGTGAACCACATAGGAAAAAAAAAGGTGCAACTGGAAAGATGGAATTGAACCGCCTAGTGAATGTGGCTACTCACTAGTCAACCCATCAAAAATTTATTCCTAGGAATATTCTATTACATAAGAATAAAATAAAATAAAAGGGGATCCAATCTTAAGGACACTTCCGACCTTAAGGAATCAAAAATATATGTGTGCTTGAAATTGGAGGGATCAAGAGATCCTAATATAAATCCATACTTTAAGGATTAGTTCTTAATCCAAAAAGAAAGGTTGAAAAGTAATATTTAAAGTGTGTATCTTCCTTAGGATTTAGCAACTTATGTGCATTACCTTTAGAAGATTTAGCATGTTTTGAATTTTTCATAAGTGTGTGTGTGTAATGAGCAGAGCATATGCCCCCACGTTAAAGTCATTACTGACACTTTAACAGGAGCAATGGCTTTAATGAAAACATAAACAACTCCACTGATTACATTTCCACGTCGAGATGCCCCCAGATGAAGAAAAATCAAGGGAAATATCATAGAAACATACAGAGAACACGGAAGGGATCTACCTACCATGGGGTCAGTATGATCATAAGATAATATATATATAATATTATTGCAAATGAATTGACATCATTCCCCAAAGAAAGTAGAACTATAATCACAAAGGAGGAAAGATCACATAAGATATATGAAGGAGAATCTTTTCAGACCATGACATGGAGACCAAAAAGAATTAGTGCTACCATATCTCGAATCCAAGCAGATTACACAAGGAAACATTTACAAACAATAGCACATTTACAACATAACATTGAACAACACATAGAAGAATAGAGATACATATAGAGGAATTTGAACAATAGTTTCGATTCCTTCATCGCCTTGTACCAACTGAGTAACAAGGATCATATAAAAGAATCTAACAACATTTAGCAATCACATTATGGGAGAAGCACAGTATAGCAGGCAAACACACAACAAAGCTACCATGAAGGACAAGCCGATCAAGCATGCCACCTACTTTCCCCATCTCATTGTATATCATTTAGGGTAGGTTGGTAACTTGCAAGAGGGACTATATCCAATATAGTAGGAATGATAGCTAGTTCCAAACAAGGATCCTCTTGAGAATCACAATGTTCGATACTAGGTGTAAGAGTTAATTGAGATGAAAGCATATTTGGCAAATCAATGTCAATGTCAATAGTCTCATATTCATCATTAACATTATCAGTATCATCAAGAGTATCTTCTTCATCCAAATTAATCAAAATAGGATCTAAGATATGAATAGAATCATCATAATCATGCATGTGAACATCATTATTAGTAACAACATCTTCTAATACATTATGCATAGGTGTATCCACAGAAAGTAGAGATCTTTTAGCTTTAGCATGAGCACGATGCTTTTTACGACGTTCATTAGCAGATCAGTTATGTTTTGATTTATTTGAAATAGGTTGAGAATGAGGAGGAACAATCGCAGGATCCTTCATAGGTTGTTTAGGAAGATCAATAGGATTATCAACCATAGGAGGAACAATCACAGGATCTTTGATAGATTTGATAGGAGGAATAGAACTAGAAGCCATAGTTAAAGGAGGTATCGAAGGTGTAGGTAAAAGACCACAATTAAGATCCATAGGAGGTATGCTTAATTGAAGAATCTTACGATGTTTATAAGCTTGATATGATTGAAAAAGATTATTAGGGCGAGGAGGACATGAATTAGGTAATGAAGGGCAAAAGAAATTTAGAGAAGCACAATCTCTAGGCCTAGAAGGTTGATATAGACTATGATTGATCATCTTCACTTCGCCATCATGAATGTGTAAGACCCCTCATGTTTTCCCTCTGATAGTTGGATCACCTTGATGGATTTTAGGTGCTAGGACTGCATGTTGAGACTATGAGATGCACCTGGATTTAATTATAAAAAGATAAGGTTTAGTATAGTTGGATGTTCTAGAAAATCCTTGTGGGGCCCTGTCCCCATTATCAAAGCCTTCAATCTAATCTCTTAAGGGAACAAAAAAATAAAAAAAGAATAAAAATAAAAATTGAATACGGATATTGGTGTATTATAAATTTTATATTTTCTATAATGTAAATAGACTAAAAGTGAAAGATAGGAACTCAGAGATTATTCGAAAGGGAAAAGTTAATGGGAAAATAAGTTGTAACTTAAATTAAGAACAATAAGTGTACCTTGAGTGCCAAGGGCACAATAAAAGAAATAATTGAAGTATATGACTAAGAATGGCTTATAAGAAGTGTTATGATCTTGATGTTAGTTACTTAATTTTGAGATAAATTAGACCTAAGGAAATTGCAACCCTACTATGAAGGAATCACCGAATTTGATTTAATTTCCATGTTAACATAATATAGGTGGATTGAGCCAGATGGCTTTCATGTTCAGGATAATGTTTTGGATGAGTTAGTAAGATGAATGTTGTAAAAATATTTGAATGAGATTAGACTCCTTTGAATTGAGTATTACAATGATTAGGGATACAATTGAATAATGATGATGAATTATGCAATTGAATAATGATGTCAAATTATGCAAAATTGGTTTAGCTATAATGTGAAAGACTAATGCAATTATTTGAGTACCAGGATATTATTGAATTAAGCGATAGACGAAAACAAATGAACTATGTGGTAATTACTAGTTATGTTATAGATGAATGTGTAGCCTTTATTATTATGATGTTGTGTTGTAAAGATGAAACTTGATCTATTGATGTTAGTATTCATATTTTAAAAGTTGAGTATCTTAGAGTGTGAAAATCATGGCCATTGTTCTATTATAAGTAAATGTGAATTCTGTTGGAAATTAGTAGCTTAGGAAATGATGAATTCCTAATTGTGCCTAATGTTAGGTATGGATGAAATTGATAAATGATTTAATGTGATGATATAATACCTTGATAGTTAATTGAGTTATGATTGAGTTTTGCACTTTTCATTGGTATTATTATTTCTCGGGACTACTGATGTTCGTCTCAAGTGTGCAGGTATAAACCATGGATTAGGGGGAGTCAAGCCAACATATTTGTACTATTCCCGTGACACCAAGGTTGTGTCCCAAAGGGATACAAGGCATTTGTAATGTATTTTATTTTGTGAAGTGAAATGATTACGAATGTATTTAAAAGAGTAAATGTTTTATGTTGTTACATTGTTTAGTGGACTTGCCAAGTAATTATGTGTATGGTGTTGTAGTGTCAATTGACACATGTTCTTGTGATGTGAGTTGGCAAGAGTCCACATGGAGAGGATGAATGTCACCATCCAACCTAGTACAAGTTGGTCTTCCCCATACCTCAACTTGGTTAGAACACCAATAGTTGGTCACATCACTTTGAATTTCGAATTTCACCTTGGGGTTGGGTTTTGAGGGGTCAAATTGACTCCAAGAAGGTTTCTTTTCATAAAATGGAAGGCCCATGGGTTATACCTATGGGTAAGGGACCCTTTTAACCATAGGACACCCTAGGAGAACCTTGGGAAGCCCTCCAAAAGTGACTTTTTGAAAAGTTGCGAAAATCCCAAAGTCACATGGGAACTCTTGAGTCAAAAAGCTTCCATTACTCTTCCCCATTCACTTTTTAGAGTTCCATTTAGGGAAAGTTGGAAGACCTTGGTTAGATCATCCAATAGGAAACTCCCACTACACCCAAGGGCATGGGAGAAGGTGAAGAGCCTATTTTAGTGGAAAACTTGGAGGGTGCTCCCTAATCACCCACTCTCCAATTTTGGAGACAACTAAGGAGCTTGGAGTAGGATAGAGAAGAGAGCTTGGATATAGGAGACACTCCCAATACTTGACTCATTAGCTTGTACCAAGGTTGGTGGCTCACTTACTCATTTGCTTAATGTTTTGTTTATGCAAGTATTGGAGAAGATATGTATTGGTGTATTGTATGAGTTCCAGTGTTGTATTCTTGAGAGTTTATGCTTGTGAATCTTGTTGTTCTTTTGAAGTTTGTTTTGGAGCCTAAGTGATTCATGCTCTCTTGAGCTTGTTTGATTTTCTTGTTTTTGTGCTCTTTGTGTTGTGTGGAGTCAAGATTTTTGGGGTTGTGCAAGGACTCACTCACCCATGGGATGGGAAGAGAAATCCTTGAGGGTGAAGGGGTTCAATGGACAGCTCCAATGGTGGAGAGTCCCTCATGTGTAAAGAGGGTAATGCACCATGGATGTATGGGCTCCCTGGATGGGTCTTGCTTAAAATTTGGGGGGCATAAGGTGTTTGTTTTGTGATCTTGGCCATGTGTGCCAATGAAGAGTATTTTGTATATTGAGCCTTGTTGAAGGCATGTTTATTTGCAGACCCTTTTTCTCCCAAAGGAGTACTTGGTCCACCTTCACCCATTGAAGGCTTGTGGTTAAGCCTCTTGTGAAAGCCATGGGTTGGGAAGCTTTCTTATTATGTATTGTAGTGTTTCTTTTTTTGTGGTTTCAATTGAAGTTGTTGAGTAAATGATCATGTGGAAGTAAATGTAAGGAGGAATGTGTATGTTTTGTCACTCGGTTGGCTTGAACTCCCCTAGCTCGGGGGTGGTCCATCTATTTGGACCTATGGTAGGGAGGAGAGTACCATGGTTTCTTTTGACTTGTTTCTTTTAGGTTGCTTTTGCAGGATTGGAAGGAATGGCACTATTGGTCCTATGTGTTTGTGGAAATTATGTAAAGGTTGTAAATTGTTTTGTAATGGAGTTTCACTCTCCAAGTCATGTATTGAATCAAGTGTTGTTGTAATGTATTGTGAGGAAGTGTTTTGTAAATCTTGTTGATAGTTTCACTTATGAAATGGTATAATCATGTTCTTATGAAAACAAAGATTATAGAATAATGTGTTATCAAATGTAGAAATGGAAGTTTCTCTTGAGATAGTAGTGAAAAGATGTAGATGTTATTAAGAAAAGAATTAGATTTCCTTCTTGCTAAATGTCATTACAATGTATTACAATGAAGGCTATTGAAATGAAAATAGAACTCTCATTATGTTATAAATCTTGTTCTAAGGATCATTGTGTGTAAATGTATTGATTCAAAAAAAAATCAATCTCTGTTTCACATCCTTTTATCATGCAAATAAATTGTGAGCTTGTCATGTTATTTTGGATGAGAAAATCATTAGCTTAATATGCAAACATAAGTAGAAATTTTAGAGCTTTAAGCACTCTATAGAGAAACTATAAAGTTAAAAGAGAAACCAATTTTATCTCCTAATAGTAAAAAAATCATCAATATTAATTTAGGTGTATGGAAGAAAAATAAATAGCAACACAAACAAGTTCAAAAAAAAGAGACTAAGGAATGGGCAAAAAATGTGAGAAGAGAGACCTACAGGTCTCTGGAATTTGTATGGGAAAATTTCCCATACAAATTCATTTACCACAGTCAGTATAATATTATTTTGTCTGCCAACTTGTAATTCAAAAACAAATATAATAGTAGTCTAATGCATTAAACCTATACTCTACCTAAGCTATTCCCTTATTGGCTCATAGAACAGAGGGTAATTATTTGCAAACAAAAATATCATATTATATATTATGCTTTGGTCATTGCACTTTATACTCACCTTATTTTATATCTTATTATAATTTTATTCTGCCCACCTTTTTGTTATCTCAACCCCAAAAAGAGGCGCACTACATGGAGTGCAGGCTTGTATTAAATTACCAACCCTTCATTGGTCAATGCACCTATACTAGTGCAGACACATAATATATACCATTGGTTGAAAACCCTTAGTCATCTTCAACCCTGCGCGTGTTGTCCTTGGCAAATTGGCAAAAGTGCATTGACTATTACCTTGCTATCCTTGCTGAGTTTTGGATGAAGGCTACCTTTCCAACTACACCTGCATAAGCCTTTCTTAGTCTTAGGAAATGGGATGGGGTGGGACCCAAACTCCCAAATCCCCACACCCCTCACCCAATCTCCCCTCTTCTCTAAGTGTTGCGCAGGCTTTTAGGAGAGAACAAAGCCATTTTTTGATAAATGCGCCAGTCTCTTGGCTGCAATACCCCTTCTTTGACTTTTGCACGTGAACCTAGGAGGGGAAAAGGATGTAGGGAGATAGTTGTATAGCTTAGTGGGTTTAGTTAGGTAGATTACTTTTTAATGATTTTTATTTATTATTATTTTTTTTAATCATTTAATTAATAAGTATTGCTTATTCTAAATTGATATAATCATTAATTTTATATATATATAATATAATTAATATATTATAGTTTATTAATTGATTAATAATAATGTTAATTAATTATTATACTATAATTATTAATTATATAAATTATTAATTAATATTTTATAATTTATTAATTAGTTAATAACTATATTAATTAATTAATATTATTAATTAATTAATATATGTCTATTTAATCATAATCATCTATTAAATTGATTATTTAATTCAGATATATATTCAATTCATATTATCATTAATTTATATAATTATATATAAGAACATTATTTAGAGAATATTTTAGGTAATGCTCTTCTACTCTATGTTATCTATATGATTCTTAAAACAACGAATTGTTCATTTGTAACAAGGCCTTCATTATTGAATTACACTTGGAATCACTATTAAATTAAATATGATAATAGGACTTTTCTAGATTGTATTCTAGATGGGTGAAATAACCTTGTTTAGTTTAAATTCTAATTATTTCAAAATAGTTAAGGATAATTTTAATAAATCAAGATTTGTTCATCCTAACCCCTTCGTAAACCCGGCTACAATGTCACCACCTTTTTGGATCCGTCATTAAAGCATTCCGGCTAATAACTTTTATGAAAACCATCATTTGTAGAGATAGTGTTCTTCATACTCTTTTGAACTTGGCCTTGGGTCCTGTTAACCTACAACATAAACTTGGACTTAATTTACCCTTTAAAAAAAAAGTTGGTGTGATTTTTAGGTAAAATTTTATGGGCATGAAAGAATGAACTTAAGACACTTATGGATAGGTGAAGCAATAGCATGCATGGAAGTCAACCAAGGAAAACCTAACTTAACTTGAAATTGATCAGAAGTATGAACCACAACGAAGGTAGTGTTCACAAGTTTTCCAAAAAGTTCAATCGGTAAAGTAATAGAACCAAATGAGGGATAAAGAAAACCATTGCAAGTTTGAATCCACACATCTGATGTATCATAGAAGTCACATTGTAAACTTTTCATAAAAATATTTTCTTTGGTGATAACATTGACTAAGGAGGTAGAATCAATAAGACAACCATAAGTAGGTATCTTAGCAATCCTAGCAACAATGTAAAGGGGACCATCAGGAGCCTTAATAATCTCAGAGTCATCAAAGGTTAATCAAAAGTTCCCAAGGTCTTTTATTCTTGAATGGTTGTCGAGGTTTAGGTTGACATTGCACTTTAGGTTTAGGTTTAACTTGAGGTTGAGATAGAACTTGAAGTGAAGGTTGAGGTGGAGATATAGGCTTAGCAACATGCACCACTTGATTAATGACATGATTAAGATCATCCTTATTTGAATCATATACAATTTCCATAGCAGATGGTTGAGCAATAGTATTAGTATCATGCGTAGGTAAAGGGTTCATATAGATTTGAAGGTTCTGATTAGGAGGAGAGATAGATTGATTCCCACTACTATCCAGATTATCAACAGATAAAGCTTTAGCATCAATGAGATCTTGGACCTTATGTTTTAAAGAATAACATCTCTCAGTATCATGACCATTCTGACGATGATATTGACAAAAAGCATTTTGATCAAAAGATTTAGATGTAATTGTAGTAGGTAAAAGAGGTCGAATAGGAGGTAAAGTAATCATATTAGCAGCTAACAACCTATTCATAATAGCATGTAAAGTTTTAGAAAGAGGAGTAAATGTATGATTTAATAAAAAAGTAGTGGATGCAGAAGTGGCATTATGAGATGCAATAACAACCTGATTAGCAACTGCATTCACTTGTTTGTTTATCTTGACATAGTTGTTGAATTTTTGAAACTTGTTTGGATTAGGAGCAGCATCACTCTTATCAACTGGAACATGAGCCATTGGAGTGTTGCTCTCAAACTAGCTCACTTGTAATTGATAATGATGAAGCACTGCACAAAGTTGTTGAAAAGAGGTAAATTCAGTAAGCAGAATCTTATCTCTAATATCCTTTTGCAAATTTAAAATAAACATACATTGAATATCAATATAAGGAACAGGATAAGAAATCTAAGCATGCAAATGTTTAAATCAACCAATAAATTCAATCAAATTTTCTTTAGTACCTTGTTTACAATGCATTAAATTAGTCAAAGACACTTGTAGGCCAATATTGTTTTGAAATTGTTGAATAAAGGCATTAGCAAGCTATGGAAAGGAATCAATTGAATAAGGAGGCAAGAAACAATACCATTGTAAGGCCTTGTCATGAAAGGTTCGAGCAAACAATTTGGCTAAAATCCTATGGTCATGAACATAATCACTACAAAGGATTTGGAATGTTTTAACATGATGAACAAGATCTCCTTTTCCATTATAGTTCTCAAGATGAGGCATATCGACTTGCTGAGGAATAGGAGTTCAGATAATATCCCGAGACAAAGGACTTCCCATGTCACATGTAGGAATACTAAACTTGTTTTGAGTTAAGGAAGCAAGTTGTTGTTGTAAGGATGATACATTTTGAGCCAAACCAATGATTGTTGAATCATTAGAGGAAATAGGAGGAGTAGGAACATTAGACACACTAGGTAAAGTGTAAGAAGCTATAGGAATAGAAGAGACAACTGGAGGAACACTAGGAAATACAGTTGGAAGCAGAGTGGAATAAGTGAAAGGAACATTATGATATGAAGGTTGTGATGTAGGAAGGGACATAGGAGGAACACTCATAGGAACAGAGGGAACCGTTACAGTCACTAAAGGAGGAGTATAGATAGGAATACTAGGTAAAGGATTAGAAGGAGGTTCAACACTAGTGATAGGAGTAGTGAGACCTAAATCTTGAGCCTCTTGAGTTAAAGGTTTAACATTGGAATGCACAAGATGAGTAATACCACACAAGAGGTTAACACCTTGATCACTATCACGGAGAACTTTCTTAAGAGCCTCTATAGCTTGAATGGAATCTTGACTATGGTTTTCTTGAAGAAGCCAATTACCCATTTTATCAAGTTCAGTGGAAAGTTTTTGATCTTGTTCAGGAGGAACCCTTAAAGCATCATCCTCATCATGAGATGAGTGAGAAGATTTTTTCTCCATAGTAGGATTAGAATCATGAAGAATCAAGTTATCATCAAGGATCCTAAGGAAAGGAGAAGATTCAGGCTCAAAGGCACCCATGAGTCTATGACTTCTTCTAACTAGAATGTTATAAGTAGGACTAGTGGTAGTAAAGCTTATAAACCAATATAATGCAAATGAACTAAACTAAGAACACATAAAGCATGAATACAAAATCTAATTAGCATGCAATATTAATCACAAAGGACAAATCTAATACTAACAAGATAAAAGGAAAGCACAATAAAGCATCCAATTCCACAAAAGAAAGGAGAGTAAGTATGTCGGGTTCACCAAAATGAATGATGATGGTGAACACACACACAAACATACACAATAAGACAAAGGGAAATCTAACACCAAAAAGAAAGAGAGTAAGCTAGTCGGGTTCACCAAAATGAATGAAGTTAAAATGTATTCAACCTCATTCAAATATTTAAAGGGGAATATGAGATCTATTCTCAAACCCAAATTCCCAACAAGGAGATCCAATTTCATCAACCTAAAAGGCTAATGCAGAATCAGATCAATTTGATGGAGAATATGAAAGAAAGAATAAATCTGATGTTTCCCTAGGTAGAATGTGTTATACTTGAAATTGAAATAATTGAAGTGAAAATACTAACCTTGAATTAGGGAAGATTTGGAAAATGCTGAATTCTGGTTCTGTATGAACTTTCTAAAGATTCCATCACCTATTCTAGACTGGAAATGTTGAGGCGGACAAAACCTAGAAATCTTTTCTCCAAATTCACATAGGTCAACTTTGACCTTTTAAAAGGTCAAAGACCACATTATTTATTTGAAGTTTGATTCTGATTCTGTTCATAGATCCTAAAGGATTACCAAAAAGGGTATCCAAATTCTCTCTCAGATCTAAGATTTTGCACCTGTACTTGCAAGAAAATGGGTGTTTTTGGTTGTATGGGGGGTTTGCCTTAGTCAAACCCCAGTTTAGGAATTAACCTTGAAATTGAATTGAAATATATTGTGCATAAACAAAGTAATTGAAACAAATCACCTCACTTATGTTGAAGTCCTTGTAGAGGATTTGAATCCTCAAATCCACAAGTAGGAATGCTTTAATGGATGGAAAGATGTCTCTAATCAATGGTATTTGATCTTCAAGACCAATCTTGATTTGATCTTTGCATATGAGAAGGCTTGAATGGATGGAGAAGGGTGGATCTTCAAGGGGGCTCTAAAGAGATTGAATCCTTCAATGGCTAACAATGGATCTCCTTGATGGATGAATGCTTGAACACTTGAATGCTTGGAGACTTGCTTGCACTTGAGAGCTCTAGATGCTTGATTGCTTGAGATGAGATGTGATGTGAAAAACTTGATGTGAAAATGAGAGAGGAATTATAGTGATCTAGGGCACACTCCTCTAGATGGGCCACCTTGGAGAATTAAATCCCAATTAGGTCCTCACCTTTAGAAAATATACCTTGATTAAATACAATTAAAGGATTTACCATTTCGGAGCCTGAAACAGCTGACCCGGAGGCGGAGAAATAATTATCCCAAAAGCCAAACTACCGACAAATGAAAATTTGAAATCCTGGCGAGAAGAGTTCAAGGTTAAGGTTGACCCTAACTTGGTCAAGGTTGAGGTTGACTTTGACCTCAAACCCTAACTTTGCCAGGTTCTACAACAGAGGTTCTAGGAGATGTCAGAAACTTGGAAATTGATATCTAAACAGGACTAGATGTCTGGAATAGATAGAAAATCCTCTGTTTGATGTGATGAAGGATTAGGAGGTCTCATTTTTGAACCCTACCTAGAAAATAGAGCCATGGAAGAGGAGAATTAGGAAAGTCCTTAAGACCTTAACCCTAATTTCACCTAGAATGGAGAAATCAAGTGTAGAGAAGAAGTGGAAAGCGGGGAAAAAGCCAAATACATGCAAAGACCTAATCAAGGTGCTTAAAATGACCCCAAACCACTTACTCAAAGGGCTAAATTCTCTTAACATGGAAGTGCTTCCATTTTAAGATGATACAAGGAGTTAAGATGCAACTTGTAAATTTCGAGATTTCTTAAAAATTCAGAATTAGTTAAATTTCAAGCATATGGAATTTTGTATAAATGATATGGAATTTTGTGTAAACTTTATGTATGTTCATTATTTATTTGATGGAGGTTATATGGTGCATTTATATTCTTAAATAGGGTTAGGATGTGTGTAGGAAGCATGATTAGGGGTTTAGGATTTGTCTAGGAGGATCGGGACCCTTCTAGGTCTCCCTAAACATTCCTAGTTTTTCTAAACATCCCTAAACTATCTTATTATTTTCTATTCTTTGATGCAATTCTTAAATGTGTTTATGATGTGTTTTTACTACATGTATGATGTATTTGTGATGTGTGGGTTAAGGGTAGAAAACCTAACAACACCAAGTGAGTGGCTCTTGATGTGGGGTCAGGGCCCTAAGTGGCTAGAAGCAAGATAACCGATTGAAGAGTTATTTTAACAAGTGATCATTTAATTAAAACTTATGGGAATGGGTTCAAACACTAAAAAGATTATTATATGCCTCGCCCATGCTATTAGTGCTAGTAAAGGCTATGGATGGGTGTGGGAGAATGTGCTTATGCATAGGTATGATCAAATGGTGCTTGTCTGTATGAAAGGCATTCGGTTCCGCATGTGCCTACTTGGGGGATGGGGCCCAGAGTGGCTAGTACCAGGACAACCCAAGGGGTGAGGGTTATGTGATGAAACTCACTAGGTTTGTTGTTTAGAGTTTCTACCAAGCCTTAGAAACTTTGAGAAAAGATTTATACTTTGATCTTCTTTTCATATTCTATTTGGGAAAGGTTACCCAACCCTATATATGGCCTAGCTATCCCTTCTTTGTGGACCTTGGTGTTTATCTCCTAGCATGGGGGAGTGGGCCTTTTTACATCCACATGGTTGGGTGGTAAATCTTTTATTGAGGTACCTTTTGCGGATGCAGTGCTTAAGGACTCAAGCTTGCATAGTATTCCAATTTTGAAGAATGAAAACTTGTATTTATCTTTCATGATGTAAATTTATTGTTACCTCGCAAGAGGAGATGAATGTAATGTAACCATTAATGTATTTCAAAATGATGTAATTGGTATGGATAGTCTTAGGAAAAAGGAAAAGGGAAAGCACAAATTTATGTATATGATGTATGTTGAAAAGAAAAGGATCTTGTAAGTTTTCAAGTAAAATAGTATGTTTCTCATTATTGATTAAGTGAAAAGCTATTGAAAAAAAAATGTAATATTTTCAATGTATCAAATGTTTAGATGATTCTTTTATGTGGTATTAATGCATTAAATGTTATATTTCTCATAAAGGATACTTAGGAAAATAGATGGATTTAAATGGCCAATTGAATGAAAGTACTTTGCATTTCTTTATAAAGAATCTACAAATGTTGTGATGTAGCTTGCTTGAGAAATAAATCAAATTGCTAGTACACTAAATAGACTTTAATGATTTGTACATTAAATGAAAAGGGAACCTTGGAGGAATCTAAGTTAACTATGTTTTGTTTATGTACTTTTAAAAATTCAAAAAAATTCATAAATCATTACTTAGGTTTTCTTTTACAAAGAGAATCTTTGTTCTCTTCCCCGGTTCCCTTGCAGGGCATGACAGTCTCGCTACTTCTTTGAAAAAAATTCTGCTACATGAACTGCATCATTAGTCTTCTTGAAGGGAATAAAATGTGCCATCTTTGAAAATCTATCAACTACCATAAAAATTGAATCATGTCCCCGCCGAGTCCTCGGTAAACCAAGAACAAAATCCATACTAATATCCTCTAAAGGTTTCTCTAGTACAAGTAATGCCTGATACAACCCTGTATTCTGCTTCACTCCTTTCACCATCTAACACACTCTGCAACTCTGTACAAACTTCTTGACATCTTGTTGCAACTTTGGCCAACAATAATTCTCAATAACCAAAGCAAGGGTTTTTTCATGACCAAAATGTCCAGCCAATCCTCCACTATGCTTCTCATTGATGAAATTCTCCCTCATAGAACTTCATGGAATGCAAAACTGGCTCCCTCTAAATAGCATATCATCTTGAATGATGAAATCCAGCCACTTCATTCTATCTAGAGTAACAAGTTCTGTGCAAGCTTTCCAAGCTTCACCAAAATCATGATCCTCTGGATACAAATTCTTGAGTTCCTTGAACCCAACCACCTCAATATACATTTATGTCAGCAATAGTTACCTTCTGCTAAGCACATCTACAACCCTGTTAGACTTTTCACTCATGTTTCAAAACAAATGTATAAGTCAACAAAAACTCAACCCATTTGAAATGCCTCTTATTCAACTTTCCTTGACTATTCAAATATTGTGAAGCTTGATGATCAGTATACAAAAAAAACTCCTTAGGAAGTAGATAGTGCCTCCACTTCTTCAATGCTTGAACTATAGCATAAAATTCATGATCATAAACAGAATATTTTCTCTTGGCATCATTTAGCTTTTCACTAAAATAAGCAACAGGTTTACCTTATTGGCTCATAACAGATCCTATTGTAGTACCACTAGCATCACAGTCTACTTGAAACACCTTATTAAAATTTGGAAGTGCTAAAATAGGTTATTCTATAACTTTCTATTTCAACAGTTTAAAACTCTTATCTACCCCATTAGTCCACTTGAACTCTTTTCTATCCCCTCTCATTGTTTCAGTCAAGGGTCCACAAATACTACTAAAATTTTTGATAAACTTTCTATAAAAGCTAGCCAAACCATGAAAAGATCTTACCTCAGTAGCACTCCTTGGAGTAGGCCATTCAAGGATAGTATGTACTTTCTCTGGGTCCATTTTTAGACCTTCTGCTAAAACTACAAATCCCAAATAGACTAACTCTTTCTTCACAAAATTGCACTTCTTCAAATTTTTTAACAATTTCTCTTCTCTCAGCTTCTCAAACACCCTACGAATATGCATCATATGCTCCTCCAATGTCTTACTAAGGATCAAAATATCATCTAGGTAAACAATGACAAACTTACCCATAAACTCTTTTAGAATTTCATTCATGAGCCACATGAAAATGCTCGGTGCATTGGTTAGCCCAAAAGGCATGACTAACCACTCATACAGTCCTTCCTTTTTCTTGAAGGTAGTCTTCCATTCATCTCCTTCTCTGATCCAAATCTGATGATATCCACTCTTTAATCTATCTTTGAAAAATACACAGCTCCACTCAAATAGTCCATAATATCATCCATTTGTGGCAATGGAAACTTATACTTGATTGTGATCTTGTTTATTTCCCTAGAGTCTGTACACATCCTCCATTCTCCATTCTTCTTTGGTGCTAATACCATTGGTGTAGCACAAGGACTCAGACTATCTTGAATCAACCCCTTATGCAATAACTCATGTACTTGTCTATTCAACTCCTCACTTTCTACTGGTGTCATTTTGTGTGCTGCCTTATTTGGCAAACTAGCTCCTAGAATTAGGTCCATCTAATGACTGATCTTCCTTACCAGTAGTAATCCATCAAGAATTCTATCAGATACAATATCCTAAAACTCATTCAACAAATTTGCAACTTCTACATGTACATCTTCTACTTCCTCTTTACCAGCTTTTGGAATTAAAGAAAAACACACATGCTCATGCCTGATACCATCTAGGAATTTTCTTTCATCAACAAAATTTATTCTTTCATTACCACATACCTTTTCTTTTGTGTCATTCAATGGCTTTATCTTATGTCACACTCCATCTTTTGTCATGGGATAGGTATTCGCACGACCATTGTTCATTGACCAGACATTGTTCATTGACCATGACCTTATGGTCATCCTAGACCCATGCAATCCAGTATGGATGTGGGTGTTTCTGTCTCTTGAGCTTAAAATTTGTCACCATCTCTTTTGACACCAAATTTTTAGTGCTTCCACTATCAACAATCACATCACAACACTTACCCTCATACTTGCATTTAGTGTGAAATAGGCTCCTCCTTTTCTTAGGTTCATTCTCACCACTCAGTAGGACTCTTCTTTTAATCACTGTTTCTCCTCTTTTAGCATCTTCAAAATGTGATGATCTAGCATCTTCATCTACATGTGCAACTCTAGCTTAGCCTTCATTCCTCCTATCTATCCTTGCTTGGTGTTGAGGACATTCAAATACCCTATGAACTTCTTGTCCATAGTGAAAACATGTTCCACAGAAGTGTCCTCTTCTTGATCCATGTCCTCTTCCTCTTCCTCTCCAATCTCTATTATTCTAATCATGGAAATGATTGGAAGTGTTTCCTCCCTAATTTTGACTACTACTGGCCTCATCCTTCTTTTTCGGATCTTCATTTTGGCCACCATATGATCATCCACCAGATCTTCCACCATGAGTTCTTCCATTTTGTCTTCTCTCAAACTTCTTGTTCAATGTTTCCTCTACTTGTAGGGAAAATTGGTATGCATCTTCAATATTGTTCATTTGAACCAGATTCAAGTCCTCCTAAATGCTCGGCCTCAACCCATTAAGGTAATAGGAAACTTTCTCCTTATCAGCTTTCATATGGCCTATTCTAGTGAGGATTCGATAGAACTCCTCTGTATACTCCTGAATAGATCTTCCTTCTTGTTTCAAACTTTGCATCTTCTTCAGTAGGTCAAGCTCATAATCAATAGGAATGAACTGTCACTTCAATTTATCCACCATCCAATCCCATCTTGTGATTTTATCCTTTCCTCTTTGATTTCACTCCAATTGAATCTCCTGCCATGAGATCTTTGCATGACCCTTCAGTTTGGCCTTCGCAAACTTTACCCTATCAGGATCCTCGACATCTTCATACTCAAAATATTCTTCTAATTCATTGATCTAGTCAATCAAATCCTCTGGGTTAATATTTCCTAAAAATGCAGGAACCTGAATCTTAGGTCTTTTCCCAATCTTGGAAATGGCCCAAAAAAGTCTTTCTTCCTCTTGGTTCAGAATTTTGCCTTCTTGATCATAATTTCCTTCTCCCTCAGCTTCATCCTCTCTTTCATCTCTAATATTAAGATTCATTCCTCTGTGAATCTCTTCTTGCAATGCTCGCACTTGTCTCTGGAGCGTTCTAACCTCAGGTGTCACAACACCATCTCTTTTGCCCTGTTCCCTTCGTGGAGGCATTTTCATGCTGCTTGCTGAAACCCTAACCACGGTCCACGTACAAACTACCTCATAGTCAAAAATCTATTTACACACTCAGGAACTCCCATTCTGATACCACTTGATGAAGGGTGCTCCCTTTAATACCACAAACACATAACAAAAATAGAGAAACAACAACAATTCGCAAGAATAGAAAATGGACTTCTTATTATCTCCATAAATGTGGAATTACAAATTTCAAAATTACAATACACAAAGTCACATGGGCATTTTCCCTTACAATATTTTTTAGGAAAAAGCCTCGAATCATTACCCAAATCTACCTAGAATTGCCCTAGACAACACTACGTGCCTTCTTTATATAGGTAATTTCCACCGCCTGAGAAGGTTCCATAAATTTAGCCCTTAGGGTCCACCAATCTTAGAATTATTTTATTTTTCATTTTATTACATCATAGTCGACTCAAAATAACTTTTGAAACCCGAATAGAAATTTTGAAGGAAAATTATTTTTTGCCATTTCAAGTGGTCCAACTTCTGGAGACCATAAGTCATCACCCATTGACCTAATTGACATTTATGACCCCAATTCAGGAAGGATGCAAGGATCTCTATAGTGCCTAACTTGCACAAGCTCCAGTTAGCCTAAGTTTTGACCTCATTCGAGGCCTCTAAAGCTTTCAAAATTGAGTTCAAAGTTTTTGTACCCTGCTGCCAATACCAAAAATTCTCAATATCTTCAAAACTAGACTTGATCTAGAAATGAAACTTTACTGGCAGGCTAATATGACTAAGATGAACCTCCAAATGTGAAATCAAAACATTCTAAGATTGTATGACTAGCTTACTAAAAATATTAAGTTTCCATAAATAGTAGCTCTACACAAGATAGCCCTTATTGAAAAGAAATGAAAAATATTTTTGGGTGATGCAAGATTGCTCTTATACCTAGGATGCTCATGCATCATAATCCCATAATGTCTAATGATAAGAAGTCATAATCCAAAATAGGTCTAATATCATAAAATAATGTATCATCTAGATAGTCCAAATGTCAAATCATCAGTCAAGCTAAGATGGGTTGTAGTAGGACCTCACATCCTCCCCCCTAGGCATGAACTTCCTCTATGTGTTGTGTCCTCCCAAGATGTTGTGACCTCATCATAGCAATCCCACTGAACCATAACCTGGTCCAGCTCTCAGCCTCGAAGGGTCGGGATCCTATGAACTAATATACATATGGGCTTTGAAGCCAGCTATCTATCTGACTCCACTTGTTAAGAATCCCAATCAATGATATGAGACTCATCATAAATATATTTCCTCAAAATTGATACATGAAACACATTATGGATGCAAAATAGGCTAGGTGGCAAAGTTAAACAATATGCAACTAGGCCTATCCTCTCCAAAATCTCAAAAGTTCCTACAAAGCAAGGGGCCAGCTTAGAACCCTTTCCAAAAAGGATTGGGCTCTTATATAGCCGCACTCTCAAAAATACTTTGTCCCCAACCAAATTCTCCCTATCAATCCTCCCAGCATCTGCATACTTCTTCTGTCAATCTTGGGCCTCTCTAAGATGCTGCTTGGTCATATCTACCAACTACTCCATCTGTCTTGTTGGTTCCTCAAACAAGACTTTATGCTTTCAAAAGAAACCAATACATCTATAGATTTTTAGGAGGGGTTAGATCAAAATATGAGCTCTAAGATGACTAGACCAACTATAGGGACAAGACTACCCTCTGCATTTCTGGCTCTACAAAACCAAGGAGGGTGTTCCTAATCCATTAAAACAAAACTTATTTCACTAATTATTGACTAGATTTTAATACAATAGATGGATGATAAGATAATTATAAATGAGAACCACTCATTCATTGATTCTCCATTACCATAAGATGAATCAGAACATGTAGGTCTTAAAAACTTCTAAGATACAACAAGACCCTATCAAGCAATTATCCTTATAAAGTAGCTCCATTGTTGGCCAGTGCCTTATCCATTGGGTGATATCTCTACTGCAATATGAAATAACTCAAACAATATACTGAACCTTGATGAAATATATCTTAGAAAAAGATAACACCCTATGGTGATTCTGATCAAAGGACTCCTAAATTCACACTTCTTATTAATATCCTTATGCAAGCTTTTAAAAGTTAGTGCTTTATCTAGAGATTATTTAATTAAATCTTTAGATAAAAGCTAAATAATATCAACACTTACATAGAAATAATCCATGCTCAAAGGAAAAGCACACAAAGTAGAGATATAAACTCAAAAATTTATCAAAATTGCTATATTATTTTTGTATACACAATTCTTAAACATGTAAACCAATTGAATATCTTATTGAAATAGTAATGCCTGCTATTCTATAAAAATGCTTGGCCTTAATACAATCTAATGTATCCTAGACTCAGAAACTTGTCAAACAAATGCTCAAGTTCAGGTCCTTACAAATTGATCATGGAAATCCTTTTATAGGAACAAGGATTGCAAACAAGCTTCCGATCAGTTAGGTAAAAATAATTAGGTTATTCAAAATAGACCAAGGACCTAAAGCCCTCAAAGTTGTCATTTACTTGTAGTCTTAAAAAATGGAGGTTAAATTGGGGACCAAGTCTTCTGCAATAGTTTCCCAAAACAACTCTTTAACTCTGCCAGGTGCTGTTAAAAAATATCAATCAACTTTTCCTGTTTGAACAAACCAAACCCTTAGCCACCTTTCTCAAAGTATTAGTCCTTTACATTCAATTGATATGGCTTTTTAAATTAACAACTCTGTTCTGTGTAACACATTAATATTCTTGTTCATCAATCTTTCTCTACAACTGTCCTTTGGCCAATAAAATTGAACCCATCTTGTCACTTCTATTCAACCGACTCAAAACCCTGACAAAAACCTTAACAGAAGATTTAAATTTGAAAAATAACGGTTAATCAAACAAGTTTAAAACACAACCATTGATTTTCATCATTTTGTGGCATATCTAATGGTCCTAATAAATCTTTATAATAGTCAATTGAGCCTTTTATATAGTCGGGCCACATCATCCTCTTCCTCAGCTAATCAGAAAAAAATATGTCAGCATATCTAGTGAAAGGACCCACCTTTTATAAGCCTTTTAATCAAACAGTTGTCAAAACTTCATGAAAATCTACCTTTTGAGCACTTCTCCATCATGAAGATACAATAGTTGTAGGATCTTCTGCAAGTCATCAGATATTTATACCCGCTGAAAACCTTGGCCCCACTGACAACTGCCAAGTCATTATTACTACAACCAATCAGGAACAAACACCTTAGATCTATCTGGTAGGGGACCCACCTTTTGTTGGCAATTTGGCTGAGCTGAGTACATAGATGTTGTCATTATGGAAACATATGATCCACATGAAGAGTGCAAAGGTCAAAGAGCAAGTATAGCAGAGCGCATTGCAAATTTGTCTAACTGTGAGACAACATTTTCACCAGTGTACCTGAACATAGTTTTTGTTTGCGACATTGATTGGAGTAAGTTCAATGCTTGAAAACTTGAACATAGACTCTATGATGTCTAATGATCACCCATATCAGAGCACAAGTCAGTACGACATGTACAAAATTAGTTATGATAGTTTTACTGAAGATAGTGTTAAGTTGACAGGACAGTTTTGAAGACATAATTGGTAAAGAGTTAAGGGATTTTTTTGTTTATCAAAATAATGTCTTAACAATATAAAGGGATGACATCCTAGATGTTAACCCTTAGATAAAGATATATGGAAGCTAACCATGTAAAGTTATTAGCCTTAATAACTTGTATATATGTAATTGTAAATTGTAAGAAGATAAAAAAAAAAAAAGAGGATGTGGTAATATTGTAATGATATGATAAAGTGATATGATGTGAATGTAAGAGAAGTGAAAAGATATTGATGCAAGTAGCATAAGGTAATGTACCTTAATTCATTTTTGTGATCAGTATACATTGTACATTACTTTTTTGGGCAGTGGGCTCATCTGGTAATTAGATTTTGTATTGATAACTCCTAACAGGGTTGAGGCTTCTAACAAGGCCTATAGTCCCTTAATTAGGATTGATACACTATATGCTTGTAATAGACTCCTAACCGGGTCATTATCCTTAATAGGATACTTTTGATTAGTGGATCTTTTTGGGTACCATCCCCACAGGGGTTTTCCCTTGGCCAGGGTTTCCTTGAGAACATATCATGTGTTATGAGTTCTTTAGTTTTATTTCTATGCATGTTGTTTAGCTTCTTATGTTATGCATGTGTAAAGATAATCTGTTATATCCATATTTGGGCAAAAGATAAAGTTTTTAGAATATTGATTCACCCCCCCCTCTCAGTATTCCCTATTTCTAACACCTTTTTGTTACCATCATGTCAGACGGCTATCACATGATCATGATAGACAAATCTTCTTATTGCAGACATATGACAGCCTTCGATCTTTAATTTTCTTTATAGGCCAAAAACCCTAGCCCCACTGACAAAATCCACATCACCATCTCTTGTGGAAAATAAGAAACAAGCACCTATGCACACCTGGTAGTAGAGCCACGTGATAGAAGCGTTGAGTTGTAAGTAAGATCGACGGTTATTGCAACATCGCAAAGAACAAGATTAAGCTTTTCAGACATGCGACAACCATCAGATTAAATGGTGATTAAGATTTTAATCAAACGCAGACACTTAGGTAAATAAATCACTTAGGACTTAGGAAATATTAAAGGGGCATCAACTTAGGTAAATAAGAACTTAGGGAAAAAGGCCCCGCTTGATGGTAAAATAAAGCACATTCTTTATTAGGACTTAAGTGATCCAAAAAGTAACTTCTAAATAGAACGAGTGTAGGGTTTTCTAGACTTAGTCATTCTTTGAAACCCTTTGCAAATGGATAAACCCTAGTTTGTCACCTTAAAATGACATATCTCACTAGTTTTTGCACTTGAGGACATGTGATCTGAACTGAAGCTTGGACACACCATGACAAATCTTAGGCTAAGGGTGCAAGCTTTGAAACATTACACATTTTTCTTGCAAATTGAAATAATTTTGCAATCAGGGCATGACAATTTTTCTAGGGTTTTGCAAAGAGTAGACCATTTTTTATAGATTTTGGCTATGACAAGAAAATGGACTAATAGTGGCTCTATCTAGGGATGTATGCCTCTTGTAAGCATGACAAGGACTTATAATTTCTTGGATAAGAAGACCATCTACTGAAGCAAACTACCCTACACACACAACTTGAAAATAAACACACAAGGAAATAAACCTAACTTACTGTTCATGGATAATGAGAGTACCTTTATGAGAAGTACAATTTGAGAAATTGTCCACAAATTGGAAATTCCAAAACATTTCCAACCAAATCCTTTAAGATGTAAGAATCAGATCCCCACTTTACATCAATGAGATAGGGTCCCAACCATATTGGGTCAAATTTACTATGTTTACCCTTGTCTTCCAACCTAGCATTCCATATCAGAACCAAATCATTAATATTAAAACTTCTAATTGTGGTCCTTTTGTCATACAAGCTCGTATACTAGAACTATAAGTTAATATTATTTTCACGAGCTTCTCTTCTTGATTCATCCAACTATATTAGATCTTCCAACCTAATCTTCATTTCATTTTCCAAATCATCATCATATATTTGGATGAATTTATACATCTGCAACAGGTTTTTCTATGGTTAGCTTGTATGAATCCCATATACCATATTGAAAGGAGCACAACTGATTTCCTTTTTCACTGTTACTCTATCAGCCCATAGTGCTAACTATAATTTGGAATCCTATGCTTTTTGTTTGTGTCAGGAATTCTTTTCAAAATCTTTATCAAACTTTTATTACTTGATTATGCCTGACCATTACCTTGAGGGTGATAAGGGGTTGAGTATGAAATTTGGATTCCATATTGCTGACAAAAATCATTGAAATCTTCAAACTTGAAACACATAGCATTGTCTACTATTATAACTTTAGGGCATCCAAATCTTATCAATGAATTATGCATCATAAAATCAGTGACCTTCTTGCTAGTGGCCCTTTTAGTGGGAATTGTTTCCACCCACTTAGTGAAGTAGTCTGTGGAAACCAGGATCCATGAATGTCCCCCACTTGATTTGTTCAGAATCTCTCCAATGAAATCCATGCCCCATTTTTAAAAAGGGGCCTCAATTGTCACAAGTCTTAAGGGCAAGTTGCCACTAAATTTTAGCTTTCCTGCAAACCTTTGACAAGCATCACATTTTTTAACAAATGAATGTGCATCCTTCAAAATACTAGGCCACCAAAAACCAAACCTTAATATCTTATGTGTAGTAGTCTTGGCCATGTAATGGCCACCACACACACCTTCACGCATTACTTGCAACAAATTCTCAGCCTTCTGGTGGTCAAAACATTTTAGCAAGATACCTTCATTGCTTCTCCACCATAATTCACCCTTGGAAATTACATATCTCAAAGCATGCAATTTTACAGTCCTCTTTTTATTGTCATCCATCTCAGGAGGAAGAAGCATTCTCTATAAGCATCCAACAATGTCTTTATACCAATCTCAGCAGTCTAAATCACAAATGTATGGCTTTTGTTCATCTTCAAGAATATTTATATGATTAGAATCTAAATTTCTTTGGGCCATGAGTTTAGCTAACCCCAGTCCTCTAAATAGTTTTTTGATTTGAATGTCAATGTTGAACTCTTGAATCTTGCTAATCCATCTACATCTTCTTCTCGAGACTTCTTGTACTAAAATGTATTTCATAACAGCACTAGGTACATATGCAACTATAGTTTCTCCAACTAAGTAGCATCTAAGATTTTTAATAGCTTTAACTAGTGCATAGGCATGTTCCTCATTTATATCATATTTTAACACTGCTACTTGCAAAGACATCCTGAAAAAAGATATGGGCTGTTCAAAACCTTATGAGTTCTTTTGTAATAGTACAACAACAATAGTATGATAAGAAGCAAAAGAGAAAATTTGAAGGGGCTTACTGTAATTCGGTGTCCTTAGCATAGGTGCATCCTTAATTGCTTGCTTAATTTCAAAAAAAGCCTTCTTAGCTTCTTCATTCCATTCAAATTTTGCACCCTTCTTTAGCATTTTTGAAATAGGAACACTGATTTCAATAAAGTTGGTAATAAACCTTCTGAAAAAATTGACCTGACCAAAGAAGGATTGGATTCTGTTAACATTTCTTGGTAGTGGCACTTTGTCAATTGTTGCCACCCTTTCAGGGTCAATTTTAACTCCATCCTTGGACACAATATGGCCCAAGAGCTTATGTTCAGTTACTCCAAAAGCACACTTCCTTGGATTAAGAGAGACCATATTCTAGAGCTCTTACAAAATTTTTTTCCAAATGAGCACAATGTTGATCTTTTTCTTTTTGAATAGGCTTTAAGATCATCCTGGTATACAACAAGAAACTTGTTTATAAAATTTTCAAATGCTACATCCATGGCTCTTTGAAAAGTAGCCATAGCATTAGTCAAACCAAAAGGCATCCTAACATATACATAAGTGCCCCATGGAGTAGTAAATGCAGTCTTGAATTGCTCTATTTCTTTGACAACTACCTGGTTGTAGCCTAAGAACCCATCCATCATAAACATTAGTTCTGATCTAGTAACTCTTTGTAGCATGGCTTCCATGTTTGGTAGCCCATAGTTATCCTTTAATGAATTTATATTCAAATTCCTAAAGTCCACACAAAGCCTAATGTCTCCTTTTTTCTTTCTTACTTGGACCAAGTTAGAGACCCATGTTTAATGCCTAATGGGTTGAATGATGCCTGCATCACTCATTTTCTTCAATTCATCTTGCATCTTTGGTGCTAGAGAAGGGTTCACAGGCCTTATCTTTTGTCTAAAAGGTTTGGTGTCTTCTTTTAGAGGGATCTCATGTTGAAATAAATCTTCCCTATAGGCCTTTAAGTCATCGTAGGAGCAAGAAAAAACATGCCTATATTTTCTAAGAAGATTGATTAAGGACCTTCTTATTTCAGGAGTCAAATTTCCCCCAATATATATCTTTTTTGGGGCCTCAACTATTCCTAGGTTTATTTCCTTCAAACCCTTAGGCTTGCTCAAAGACTTTGCTAAAAAAGAACTGTCATTATTATCAAAATATCTTTCAAGAACAACCAAACCCTTTGGGTCCTTATTTGATTTTATTTGCAAGATCTTCTTTCCAAGGAGAGTATCCTCATTTCCTGTTATCTCCACATACCCACCGAAGTTCATCTCTTTTCCAAAATCAGCCCCACAATGTAGGAACCTTAATATATCTAGGTCATCTTCAAAAATCTACCAGTTTTCAATGTTGTCTGGTATAGAGGGTCTAGATTGAACCTCAATTTTTGATATCCCAACAAAAGTAATGTCCTTTGGCCTTAAAGAAATGTTAGCCAATAGATCAACCATCCTATTTTGGCCTTTTTCCTTCCAGTCAATACCAAAAGAATCAAACTATTCTAATTCATCCCAAACAACATTTCTATATTGCTTTAGTCTTTTATTTTTAGATGCATATTTAGATTTTATCTGAGAAAAAACTAATTTTGAATCTCCAATTACTCTGAGACTCTTGATCTTATGTTTTGATGCTAATCTCAGTCCTATTAGTAAGGCCTCATACTCTGCAGTGTTATTTGTGCAAGAAAAAAGAAAAGTGAAAGAAAACTTATAAGTTTTTTCAGCAGGGGAAATCATTAATACACCTGCACTAGACCCTTAGAACTTTCACCATCAAAATACATGGTCCAGACATCATTTTGATTTGAAATATTATTCTTATCCTTAGCTAAGAGTGGAGATTCATCTCTATTTTCATTTTCTCTATTTTGTACTTGAAAGGAATTTACATCAGTATCTAGGAAGTAATTCATATTATCAACATTAGTGTCCTCCTCAATCATATGAGGAGTTCTAACTTCCCTAGATATTTTAACACTTTCACCAGCAATGTTAAATGTAGCAAAAGATAAATCACACTGGATGCTACCTCCCATGGCTGCACTCCATTTTCTTGATAGCAACATTCCATATTGGGGAGGTATGTCAACAACTAAGACAATCATGGTCAGTTGTTTTTCTAGATAAGAAGCAAGCTTATAGGGTAAGGCCTTGATTGTTCCAACAACTAGTACTTCTCTAGAATCCATAGCCTAGCACCTCCCATGGGGAGTTTCAACTTGTAATCCCATTGACCTCATGATTTCAGTAGGCATGACAGTATTAGATGCTCTTGAGTCAATCATGCAGTTTTTCAACATTTTTCCATTGATAATCAATGTCAAAAAGAAAGGGTCAACAATTCCCAAAGAATTATTTGCAACATTTGTGTCTCTATATATCTGAGGTATCTTTGAAATAATTTCCTTTGTGTCTTTCCATTTTCTTGGAGACTTGTCTTTCACCTCAGTACTTACTAGTTTTTTGAGATTGGTAGCAAGAACACTATTTATCCAAGTAAGGGCCTTTTCTTTGTGCTCACCAATCTTCATCATTTCCATCAATGGAAACTTAAATGTTATTTGAGATAAAAACTAGCTCATGTCAATAGGTGTATATTTTGCATTAGATAGATCTTGCATTCCTTGAAAAATATTCTTACTTTCAGCCCGTGTTACAAGATTCATTTTATCTTCCACCTTCTACTTATTTTCAATTTGGGGAACATGGATATTTGTAACTGGTTTTTTTATTTTGACCTTAAGAACATTATTTGAACTATTTGGCCTCTCTGCTCCTTTCTCTTTTAATTTTCTAACATCATCAACAACTTTGTTTTTTACATGAGCTTTCTTTGTGTCTTCATGATTTTTCCTAATAAAAACACCTCTTGGCCTACCATCTATATTGCCAACAGTCCTGTTTCTCAAAACATAATTACTCCTAGCATGAGTAACCATGTCAGTAGTGATTTGATCTATTTCTTCATCAGAAGTTATTCTTAATATAACATGGTATGCAACTTTTCTTGTGTTACTATTTATGTTGTCAACCTTTTCCTCCTCTTCATCAAAAAAAGCTTGATGATGGTAAGCTTCTTCTTTGCTTTTAGAATTGTTTACATCTTGATTTTCACTCTCTTCTTCAAAGTCAATATCATCATATAGATTAGCAAAGGTCAATGCAAAACATTGATCATCATAAGATTCATCCTCATTATCCCCTTGCTCCTCATTTTTAGGTATACTCTGATAAATTACACAATAATTGGAATCATGTGGGGATTGGAAAGTTGTGCACCATGGGGTATCATCAGTCATGTTGACTGAATGCTTTTGCAAAGGATGAGGGGTCTTGTCATCAAGCCTATCTTCCCTTTCTAGGATAGTAGGTTTCCCATCCTTCCACTGAGTATGGTAAGGAAAATTTTGCAACCTAGGTTTCCTATTGAAATTATTGAAAAGAGGCTTGTCATTTCCCTGATACTTATTTTTATTCTCAATAGGCTTTAAATATTTTAAAGAAGTTAGGAGTTTTTTTAGGTTATCATCCTCTCTAGGTTTTATATTTGCAAGTTTATTTACCTCCTTTTTTCCAAACCTAGGGGGTTTAGGATCTTCTCTTCTACCTAGTTTTCCTAACACCCTTCTGGTTATTTCAATATTTATTGCAAATCTCTAAGCTTCTCTGATGGTTCTAGGGTTTTTGTCTCTGAGGAGGTAGCCCATTTTTGCATCATAAGCATTTAGATATGTTTCTAATAAAATTTTTTTGTCTAACCTCATTACTTGGAAAATTTTATGCATTGCCTTTTGAAATCTAACATTAATTTCTAGGACCTCTTCATTCTAGTTTTTCTTAATATTGTTAAACTCATTCAACATAAAACCCTCATTTGTTTTATCACCATATTGGTCCTTGAAACAATTAATAAAATCATCCCAAGATCCAATAGAGTCATAAGGAATCCCTCTAAACCAATCTCTAGCATCTTCAGTTAATAATTGAGAAAATAACTTCATAATGACATCTTCATGTTCAATTTTATAATCATCCATCATATCAATAAACTTCTTTAAATGCTCTTCACATGTAATAACATTATTACCAGTAAATTTTGGAAGCTTTTCTCTAATTTGTTTAGGAATCAAATTAGGATAACCAATAATGTTATTAAAGAGAACTTCTTGGTACCTTTCAACATGAAGTGGTCCCCTTTGCATTGATCCACCATTTTGAGAAGTGTATGCTTTATTGTTCGATGTGTTAGCAACATTTTTGGCCATCATTGGTGTGACAATAGCATCCTGACTGGTAGAATTTCCACTATTAGCATTAGGCATGAAAATAGGACTAATTAAATTTGAAGGAGCTGACGACTACCTAAGAAAATCAATCTTCTTTTTCATTTCTAAAGCAGCAACATCAAGTTGTGCCTCCTTGAGTTCTTGGGCCACTACTTCATTCTATTTCTTGGTATTTTCAAGTTCAACCTCTAACCTTGACACTCGGTCTAGAGGATCTTCAGCAATTATAGGCTCATTGATTGTAATCCCAATAGCCTTTTTCTTACCTTTATCCCTAGTCTTTCTTACCTCACATAATTTTTGGATTACAGGTTGTTCTTTTGTTTTTTCAGGCATTGGAACATAACTTAGTACTTCCATGTTTGCTATCTGCCTCTTTAGTTGTTCAGCTCTTATCATAGCTTGTCTTATTTTATCTTCCTTTTCCTTTTCTTTCTATTTTCTAATGGAAGCTAGTTCATAGACTCTTGTTTCCAACTCATCAACTAGTTCAAAGATCTCTCCAGACTCTGGGAGAGATGTTTCAGAGTCTGAATCTTCATCATGAACTTCTTATTGTTCATTTCTAATGTTATGAGGGCTTTTAGAAGGAGAAGTCCCCCAGGTTGGAGGATCATTTCTTCCTTTTAGGCCTCTACTTTTATTTCTTGATCTTCTATTTTCTCCTTGAAGTTCTATGTTTGGGAGAATTCCTTTCCTATAATGTACTCCATCATCATCTTTAGAATGATGAGAATGATAATCATCATATGCTCCTAGACCTAAATCTGTTGCCTCTTCATACTCATAGGTATTTCCTTCTTGACTGGGATGAGCTTGATCATCTTTATTTGTATTTATTTGTTTCCATGCCTGAGGCATGTCTCTATCATTATGATCTCTTCTAGGCTGACAAGCCCTAGAAGTACTTGGAAGTTCTCCTTCCAATCTATCCTTTGGATGATTCTTCATTCTAGCCCTAGTTAATCTTTGACTCATGGCTAAAAAGTATATAGTATAATCTTTATTTTTAATCTTTTCTTAGCACTACTATAGAGATTCTCAAATTCATCACCCAACACAAGTTGGTACTTATCTTACTAACTTAATAGGTTAGAGTACTTAATACTTGAGATTTATCAAAGAATGACCTTATAACACAAAGTGAGAATCTTGCTAAATTTTCAAAATAATGCGCAAAGTAATGGATTACAAATAAATCTCTTCTTTTCAATGGTAACTAACTGGTTCTGACAAATAAGAAGGTTGGGAGTCTAGCTCAACTTGTACCCACGTTATTTGATTGTAAAATTTATAACACTAAAGATCTTCAATTCAGATTTATCATAACTGTATCATCCCTATTCCCTAGTAGATTCACCATGTTGTTGGGTGACTTAGATGGGCCAAATCAATATGGGTTATATAATACTGATAATCTATAATATAACAATAACCAGAGATTCTCAATAGATTTTACTTTGTTATGTTCTCCCAAGTAGAGTCACCATTTTGTTGGTTCCTCAAACTAAACTTTATGCTTTCAAAAGAAACCAATACATCTATATATTTTTAGGAGGGGTTAGATCCAAATATGAGCTCTAAGATGACTAGACCAACTATAGGGACAAGACTGCCCTCTGCACTTCTAGCTCTACAAAACCAAGGAGGGTGTTCCTAATCCAGTAAAACAAAACTTATTTCACTAATTATTGACTAGATTTTAATACAATAGATGGATGGTAAGAAAATGCTAAATGAGAACCACTCACTCATTGATTCTACATTACCATAAGATGAATCAGAACATGTAGGTCTTAAAAACTTCTAAGATTTTGACTGATTTATAACAATCTTTTAGGAATACAACAAGACCCTATCAAGAAATTATCCTTATAAAGTAGATCCACTACTAGCTAGTGCCTTATCCATTGGGTGACATCTTTACTGCAATATGAAATAACTCAAACAATAAATTGAACCTTGATGAAATATATCCTTAGAAAAAGCTAACAGCCTGTGGTGATTCTGATCAAAGGACTCCAGAATTCACACTTCTTATTGATATGCTTATGCAAGCTTTAAAAAGTTAGTGATGTATCTAGAGCTTATTTAATTTGATCTTTAGATCAAAGCTAAAGAATATCAACACTTACATAGAAATAATCCATGCAATGAATCTAACAATTCACAACTTAAAGTAAAAGCACACAAAGGAGAGATATAAACTTATAAATTTATCAAACTTCCTATATTATCTCTATATACACAATTCTTAAACATGTAAACAAATATAATATCTTACTAAAATAGTAATGCCTGCTATTCTAGAAAAATGCTTGGCCTTAATACAATCTACTGTATCCTAGAGTCAGAAACTTTCCAAACAGATGCTCAAGTTCCAGTCCTTACAAACTGATTTTGAAAATCCTTTTATAGGAACAAGGATTGCAAACAAGCTTCTGATCAGTTAGGTCAAAATAATTAGGTTATTCAAAATAGACCAAGGACCTAAAGCCCTCAAAGAAATCATTTACCTACAATCTTAAAAAATGGAGGTTAAATTGGGCACGAAGTCTTCTGCAACAGTTTCTAGAAATAGCTCTTTAACTCAACCAAGTGTCGTTAAAAAATCTCAATCAGCTTTTCCTGTTTGAACAAACCAAACCCTTAGCCACCTTTCTCAAAGTATCAATCCTTTGCATTCAGCTGATATGCCTTTTTAAAGTAACAACTCTGATCTAGGTGGAACATTAATATTCTTGTTCATCAATCTTTCTCTGCAACTATCCTTTGGCCAATAAAGTTGAATCCATCTTGTCACTTCTATTCAACCGACTCAAAACCTTGACAAAAACCTTAACAAAAGATCTAAATTTGAAAAATAATGGTTAATTGAACAGGTTTAAAACATAGCCATTGATTTTCATCTTTTCATGGCATATCCAATGGTCCTGATAAACCTTTATAATAGTTAATTGAGCCTTTTAAAAAATTGGTCCACATCATCCTCTTCCTCAACCAATCATAAATGAACATGTCAGCATATCTAGTGAAAGGACCCACTTTTTATAAGCCTTTTAATTGGACAACTATTGCAACTTTGTGAAAATATACCTTATGAGCACTTCTCCATCATGAAGATACAATAGCCATAGGAACTTCTGCAAGTCATCAGATCTTTATACCCACTAAAAACCTTGGCCCCACTGACAACTTCCAAGTCATTATTACTACAACCAATTAGGAAGAAACACCTTGGATCTATCTGGCAGAGGACCCACCTTTTTGTTACCACCACATTGGATGACTATCGCAAGATAGTGATAGGAAAATCTTCTTACTATAGACATACGATAGTCATCGATATTTACTTTTCTTTATAGGCTGAAAACCCTAGCCCCACTAACAAAATCCACATCACTATCACTTGTAGCCAATAAGAAACAAGCACTTGTGTACACTTGGTAGTGGACCACATGATAAAAGCACTGAGTTGTAAGTAAGATCGATAGTTGTCGCAACATCTCATAGAATAAGATTAAGCTTTGTGTATGTGTGGTAACCACTAGATTAAATGGTGATTAAGCTTTTAATCAAATGCTGACACTTAGGGAAATAAATCACTTAGGACGTAGGAAATATTAAAGGGGTGTCAACTTAGGTAAATAAGAACTTAGGGAAAAAGGCCCCACCTAATGGTAAAATAAAGCACATGCTTTATTAGGACTTAAGTGATCCAAAAAGTAACTTCAAAATAGAATGAGGCTAGGGTTTTTTAGACTGTCATTTTTTGAAACCCTCTACAAATGGATAACCCTAGTTCTTCAACTTAAAATGGAAATATCTCATTGGTTTTTGCACTTGAGGACATGCAATCTAAACTAAATCTTGGACACACCATGAACAATCTTAGGCTAAGGGCGCGGGCTTTGAAACATTACACATTTTTATCACAGATTGAAACAATTTTGCAGTCAAGGTATGACAATTTTTCTAGTGTTTTGCAAAGAGTAGACCATTTTCTACAAATTTAGGCTATGATAGAAAAATAGACTAACATGTATGACTAACTCTAGACCAAAAGAAACCCTATCCTCAATCATATCCCAACTCAATGGTGTCCTACAAGGTCTTCCTTACAAGGCCTAGTAAGGAGGCATACCTAATGATGTATGATGCTCATTATTGTAGGAAAACTCAACTAAATGTAGATAATCCTCCCACCTAAATTGATGATCCATCACATACATGTGTAGCATGTCCTCTAACACCTAATTGACTCTCTCAGTCAGACCATCTATCTCTGGATGATAGGCTACTTTGAAATTGAGCCTGGTGCCCAATGTAGTCTGAAGCTCTCTCCAAAAAGATGAAGTAAATAGAGAATCCCTATCGGATATAATTGTGCGTGGAATGACATTTGTGCATGTGATTTTTTGGCCTATAACACAACACTTCAATAGGATAATAACATCACTTGTTAGAGGAAAATAAGGATTTAGTTGAAAAAGCTAACAAGCAAAAACATCCTATTGCTCTCTAATTAATGTGAGTATGAAATAAGGGTTAGTTTGCTCTCAAATTTGACCCTTAAAACAATGACAATCTACTCTAAAATGAGATATTCAAGAGTACATGTATGCAACTAAATTAAAGCATGAAATCCTAATTCTTTCCATTTTAACCCAAATTGAAGTGTTTGCTACTTAATCAAGAGCTTGAAAACATGAAAAAAACTATCAATTTAAGCATTAATTAGCAACTTCTCCAAGCATGAGAGTTCATAATCATGGATCATGAAGCCTCAAATTCACAAGAAAGTATGAATTTAAGCATTAAGAAGCCAAAATAAGAAGTATATAGAAGGAAAAAAGAAAGCCTTTGAAAATTCTATTTTATAGGATTTGGAAGATATTCAACGGTTGAGATGCATCCATGAGGAGTGATTGAGATGCATCTTGGCTTGATCCTTGACCCATTGCAAGCCTCCAAATCATGAAAGTGTGTTTTTTGTGTTTGTTTGATTTAGGAGGTATTTATGCATTTGTTTTAATTAATAACTCCAGCCTTTGCATTTTGATGGGATTGAATTAATTAAATAGGCCTAGAGTTAATAACTTTGATTTTTGCTTGAACCTTAGTAATGAATGCTTGATTTAAGATTTGATGGGGTTTATTAAATTTTTGAGAGCTTATGTTAATAATCAAAGATCAAATTAACATAATTAAGGTTATATGTCGAATTAAGAGAAAATAGGGCCTTAGGTTCTATTAGCCCAATTTTAGGTGATTACATTTGCCCCTCTTTGAATTGCTTTACGAACAAAATAGGGATTCAAAGAAAATCTGATTCAAGACGTGACTCAAGAGATTTATAGAGCAGTGAGAACTACTCTAAAGTTGAGAATTTTGAGCTTGATCGAATGAAATCCTACTTGATTTGAAAAGCTGTTAATTTTGAACTTGATTGAACTCAAATTGACATTACCGATTTTGAGCTTGATTGAACGAAGACCGATAAAAGAATTTCAAGCTTGATCGAACAAAATTCTACTTGATTTAGAAATTATCAATTCTAAACATGATTAGATAGGAATTGACAATACTGACTCCGATCTTGATTGAATGAAGGTCAATATGAGATTTTGAAAAGAAATTTTAGTTGAAAATAACAATCTCAGCTTGATCGAAGAGAACTGTCATGCCCCTGGTGTTAAAGAATTTGATTCAAAGCATTGGATTTTGGTATGATTATGCCCCCTCAGGACTGAAATTGGAACAAATTTGAATAAACTCATTAGTTTCAAGCATTTAGAAAGATTCACCGTTATTGAATTAGTCTTGGATCAAGCATAGATCAATTGGAAAGAGTTTTCAAGCCATTCAGGTCAATTTTAGTGCTTGAGAAGCACTTTTTGGCCAAGTTTGACCAAGAATTTAAGAGATTTGACCAAGTTTGACTTGTGTTTAAGTAATATCCTAGCATATAAACCTGATGTTGTACTGAGAAAACCACTTTTTGCTCAGTTTTGCCACTATTTGACTCAAATTTGACCATTTTGAGTTTTGCCTTCTAGATGTTGACTTTGCTTTGTAAATCTATTTTTACTGCATTTGGATGATATAAATCACCTGTTTCAATTTCAGTCCTGATATTAAGCCTTTGTGATATGTTATAGATAAATGTCCCTTAGGGCTCTGGGGCCCCCGGGAGGCTTAAATAGGTTAAAAATTGACTTTTTAATATTCATTTTCACTTTTAACCCTTGAGAATTCACTGAGCTCTAAGAAATCATGGTGTTCCTAGCAGAGAAACATAGATTTGAGATGGCTAGGTGACATGAAAGATCGCAACACTATGCAACACTTGTGAGTATCTGATGAAAGAACCTTGTCAATTTGAAAATTTTAATTTTCACACATTTCCAAGCAAGTTTTAGCCAATTTAGTCTTGAATCGCATCTCATATATGGGATCACATCTAGTCCATCATGTGTTACCTCCTAGATTCTGGATTGCATCTAGGATTTTAGGGATCACACCCCAACGGGTTGCATCCAGGAAAAATTCAAATTTTTGATAGCTTTTTGAGTCCTTTTAGATAACAGGGTCGCATCCCAGATTCTGGATTGCATCCCAAATTTCCCGGATCGCGTCCTAGATTTCCTGGATCACATATAGGATTTCTAGAATTGCATCCAATTTTAAGATTGCATCCTATATTTCTTGATCCACATCTGGGATTTCAAATTGCATTTGGTTTTCTTTATTTCTGAGCCAAGTACACCTGATTTTTTGAACTTTAAGCAATTTTTTTGACCAATTTCTTTTGTCTAACACTGACATAGTGCCCCTATTTTCTTTTGTTTAGGCTGATTTTTTGGTCATGTCATTGAGATCCCTGAGGATAGCCTAGGTCTTGGCTCTACTTGATCAATTGAGTGATGAAGATCAATAGATAGTTAGGCGATGCGGTCTCTAGAGTCTCGATGATTTACCTCACATTTAGGTAAATCATGGGCTTCTCACAGTGTTGGTAGAGAAGTGGCATTTAGAGTACAACACCTTTCATTTACCAACTAGCAAGATGACAGTGACACCAGAGGACATGTGGAGGATTCTGCATGTTTACATTATGGGACACTAGATAGAGTACGAGGCGTCTGGGCCTCCAGTGATTGCTGATGCAAGGAGGGTCTTTGGAGATGAGACTATTGTTGGTTGTTATTTGAGTTGGTACCACATGGTCCCCAACTATGCTCCCTTACCTGTATATCTAGATGGCTTGATAGGAGGCATCATGATGCCTGATAGGGGTTAGCATGGTTTTATGTGTGGATGGTCTCATGTGATAGGCTAGATGATCTAGTCCCCTGGGAGGTATTCCTAGGGCAGTTGCATACTTGCTCACATGTACCATGTGTTAGGAATAGTCCCAAGAGATAACTGAGAGGGGGGGGGGGGGGGGGTGAATCAGTTATCTACAAGATTCAATTCTTTATCCAATTAAGTATACTTAAACATAAAGCATAAACACAATGAAAGAACATATGAACAAAACACCAATATTTTGGTTACGGGGAAACCCAAATAGGTAAAAACCCTGATGGGAATTGACACCCATTAATATTTTGTACTAGTGTATTATGATCCTTACTAGAGGATCCTTTACCCTATTAGGAGTAGCTTTACAATATATTAAGTACAATAGACCTGGTCAAGGGTCGGATCCTATTATGAGTCTTTTACAATTGTCCCTATTAGGGGAGAGGATGCACTATCCAAGAGCTCACTGCTCAAAGGGGTGAAGGCTACAACCTTCTAAATAATAGATACACTCTATATCTAGATCTTGGTGAACTAGGCTTTGACCTGCTTGTCTAGATCAGTTCCAATGTATATCACAAGTACTCTACTTGGTCACATAGACCTTCTTCTCATGGTTCACCACTTCACACACTCTTCTGTGCTCTGATTAATCAACCATGAACCATACTTCAGCAATCACAAATGACTGCATATAAATATCTTTCCTCTAAATGATATAATTAGGTCATCCTATTAGAACCACCATGAAATCATTTTAGAGAAACCATAACAAACTTATACAAAAATTCTGTTGGCTCTACTATGCACGCAACACATTCTGGGACCTATCTAATTAAGATAATTGTAGATGCATGCTACACACTTTCGAATCTACCAAAACAACTAGATATTTCTCCTTAAGCTGAATTAACTCATGCGCTCTTAACCGAACATCAATAACTCTTCTCCAAGCTTAACTCCAAGGGTGCATACCCTAAAGATAGGCACAACTTTTTAACTAATAAAATCTCTATCGGCTCTTCTGAACAAACACAGGGAAATGCTACTGGTGAATAGTGATTGCATAACTTCACTTGCGTTCATCATCAGACTATGCATCCATAACTAAAATATCACTAACATATCTCCATCATATATCCAAGGGCGCACAGCTCCATGATAACTGTATGGACAACTGTACATAGAACACTGCCTGTAACTCTATCAAGAACATTGTTGACACAAGCTGCTATATAACTATCTATACTAATAGTTAACCTTTGCACCCATGTTATCACATTGATATCATATCCATACTACATATACTGAAAGCTTACTGCATAATACTTCCATGCATGCTACTTTCCATATGTTGTTATCAATGACAAACATATAATTAGTACTGGCCTATTGGAAAATCTCCAACAATCTCCCCCTTTGGCATTGATGGCAACATGTGGAATGAAAAACCACCACCAACCCAAATGAACATTTCTTTTATAACATTCTCCATTTCCTCTTCAAAACTCCCCCAAAGATGAGTCCTCCATCTACTACAATATTTTCTAAAATTCTCCATTTCCTCAACTAAACTGTTATCATAGCTGAATATTGTTCCCCCTTAGTATATTACTCCTATTTTTCATGACTCTATACTACTCCCCCTTTGACATCAATGGCAAAGGGCACCATTCATTTTAAGCATCGGTACTACTCCTGAAATAGAGTAGTCCACCTTCCATCAGTCCTAGAGGACTGATGCCTTTCCTTGTTTCCTCTAAGTAGAATCAAGGAAGGGAATTACTCCCAACTTCTCCCTGAGATACTCAAAAGTATCCTTTGGAAAGGGCTTTGTGAAAATGTCTGCCAACTGATCTTTAGTACTCACATAGTCCAACTTGACTTCTTTCTCTACAACTTTCTCTCTTAGGAAGTGATACTTGATCTCAACGTGTTTTGTCTTTGCATGCATCATAGGGTTCTTTGACATATTGATAGTGCTAGTGTTATCATAGTGAATAACAATAGGATAATCAATCTGAATTCCAAAATCTTTTATCATTTTCTTGATCCAAACAATTGTAGAACAATTCAAGACTACTGCAACATATTCTTCTTCTACTGTTCACTGAGAAATATAATTTTGTTTCTTTCTTGTCCAAGTGACAAGTCTATCACCAAGAAACACTGCTCCACCTAATGCACTTTTTCTATCATCAATGCATCCTATCCAATCTACATTTATGTACACATGAAGCTCAACATTATCCAAATTAGGATACCATAGATCATAGTCTATAGTGCTTTGCAAATATCTAAATATTCTTTTTACTACCATGAGGCGACTTTGTTTAGGCTCTGCTGCAAATCTTCCAACTATTCCAACTGCATTGGAAATATCAGGTCTAGTTTGAGTAAGATATATACAAAGTTATATCAACTTCTGGTGAGTCATCTTCCTTTGTAAGCTTACATCTAGTAATCATAGGAGTCCCTACTAGCTTGCAACCATCCATCTTGAATTTCTTTAATATTTCTTTCACATACTTAGATTGATTAATGGAGATACCTTTCTCTATCTGTTGCACATTCAATCCCAAAAAGTACTTGATAGGGCCAATCATACTCATCTCAAATTCATTTTGCATCTCCTTAGAAAATTTAGGACTAAGTTTGTCGTTACCTCCAAAGATAATGTCATCAACAAATATAGCTACAACTAGTAAACCTTCAGATGTCTCTCTAATGAATAGATTACAATCTGTTTCTCCTTTCTTGAATCCAATCTTTGTTAAGTATCCATCTAGTCTTTCATACCATGCTCTAGGGGCTTCCTTAAGTCCATAGAGGGCCTTCTTTAATCTGCATACCATATCAGGTCTATATGATAAGGTGAATCCTTCTAGCTGCTTAATGTATACTTCTTTCAAATCTCCATTTAGGAATGTGGACTTTACATCCATCTGATACATTTTGAAGTTTTTAATTGTAGCATAAGCTAGAAAAAAATTAATAGCTTCTAATCTACTCATCGGTGCAAATGTGTTTGAATAATCAATGCCTTCTCTTTATGCATATCCTTTACATACTAACCTTGCTTTGTTTCTTACTACTATGCCATCTTCATTCATCTTGTTTTTGAATATCCACTTTGTTCTAATCACATTTTTATCACTAGGTCTTGGGACCAGTTCCCAAGTGTCATTTTTGATAATCTGATCAAGTTCTTTCATAGCATCATGCCAATCTGAATCATTACAAGCATCTTCAACACTTAAGGGCTCAATCTGAGATAGTAAACATACTGCATCATCATTAGCTAATTTCTTTGCTTGTGAACTTGTTAGGACTTTTGCGCTCTGATCTCCAATGATATCTTTCTTGGAATGGTTTCTAGATGTATACTTTGGAACCTTAGTTGATTCTGACTTATCAACCTTAGGAGTTTCTTCTTCACTTGTCTCAGGGTCATTAAACAACACATCAATGCTATCAAACATTTCTTCAATGACTGTCTTACTAGTAGAGGGTCTAGGCTCTTCAATCATGGGTGAGTAATCATGATATCTTTCTTGAACCATGAACTTCTCATTAATCTTAACATGAGCACTTTCAATGATCTTTTTCAATCTTAAATTGAAACATCTATAAGCTTTACTTTTAGTAGAGTAACCAAGGAAAATACCTTCATCACTTCTTGCATCAAACTTGCCTACTACTTCATCCCTCTTGATGTAGCACTTGCTTCCAAATATCCTAAAGTATTTCATTATGGGAACATTACCAAACCAAAGCTCATATGGTGTTTTGTCAGCACCTGGTCTCAATTGAATTCTATTGATGGTATAGACTATTGTATTGATTGCATCTCTCCAATAGGTGTGTGTCACTTTTCCTTCAATCATGATGGTGTGCACTATATCAAGAATGATCCTATTCCTTCTCTCTACAATCCCATTTTTCTAAGGGGTTCTAGGTGCACTTAACTATCTTTTTATGCCATGTTCTTCACAGTACTCATAGAATCTATTAGAGGTGAATTCTCCTCCTCTATCTAATCTCAAATATTTTATTTTAAGTCCAAATTCATTCTCAACCTTAGCTTTGAATATTTTGAATTTATCAAATGCTTCTGACTTATCTTTCAAGAACGCAACCCACATCATCCTAGTATAATCATCAAAAAATAAAATGAAATACCTTTCACCATAGTATGATCAAGTTTGAGTTGGACCACATATGTCAGTATGAATCAAATCCAACTTATTCTCTGCTAACTTGTTCTTTCTCCTGAATGAATTTCTCACATGCTTTCCCATCACACATTCCCTGCATATAGTATCAACTAGCTTTGCTATGCTAGGTAGATCTCTTACTACCTTAACATTGCTTATCTTTACTATGTTATCAAAATTGATATGACAATATTTTATGCCACAACCAACTATCATCAACCTTATCAATAAAACAACTTGCTTTTGAATTGAGTTAAAAAACATTACCTCTTGTCTTTGAACCTGATGCAATCATAACACCATCTTTGTTGTTAATGATGCATTTGTCATCTTTGAACTCCAACTGATAGCCCTTTCCAAGTAATTGTCCAACACTGAGAAGGTTATGTTTCAAACCATCAACATAGAGAACATCATTAGTACTGTTCTTTCCATCCAAAGTGATGGCTCCTTTACCAACTATAGGTTTAGGAGTGTTGTCTCTTAATCTAACCATACCACCATTGTATTTGTCTAGATGAACAAATTTGTCTTTATCACCTATCATGTGATGTGAGCAACCACTATCTATAATCTAGTCTGTCCTATTGTCTGCTTGGGAGATTAATGCTAGCTCGTGTTCCTCTTTCTTATATTTGTGATTTGTCTTATCAAGCATTTTGTCTAACATAGCAATGAATCCAATTTCTTCTTCTCTTGATTCATCATCAGAAACTCCATCTCCAACATAGTAACATTCCTTAGTGTACTTAGGTTTGTAATCCTTTTTGAACTTTCTAGCTCTAGTGGGACACTTAGATGCAAAGTGACCTATCTTATTACATGAAAAGAACTTAAATGGTAACTGACCTTCATATTTCCCTTTCCCTTTCTTTTCTCTTTTGGCAATCATAGAAATAAAATCATATAAAGTTTTCTCTTCATCATCATCATCAAAATTACCAGAAGTGTTTGCAGATTTCTTACCATGAACTGTTGCTTTGAAAGTTGTCTCACTTTTTGGTTCTGTCTTCAACCTTGAAATCTCAAAAGCTGAGATCTTACTGATCAAGGTCTCTCTCTTGAAATTAGATGTAAGCTACATGGTCTCATCAAGAATTCTGATCTTGTTTTCATATTCTGGAGTAAGCATAGTCATCAACTTGTCCATGATGTCTTCCTCTGAGATCTCTCCACCATTGTTCTTGATTCCAGCAACTGCTTCATTGATCCTTTGATTATAAGCTCTGAAGTTTTCTTTAGGTAGCATCTCTAATGCATTGTATCTTTTCTTCCATGTTTTCCTGCATGCATCCTTTGCTTGCTTGTCACCTTCAAACATGTCTTCTAGGTGCTTCCATATTTCATGGGCGGTGTCAACTTTCTTTAACTCTAAAAATTCACTATCAAATAGGGCGTTGATAAGGGCTTCCTTTACTATAGCATTGTGATGAAACAATTCCTTTTGTCTTTTAGTAGCATCATCCATTTCAAGATCTTCTAGGGTACGAATCTTGGTTGCTTTGATAGTTACATTAAAAACTTCAAAAGCAATGCACTGCGAATGAGTCACCATCTTGTTCTTCCAATCAAGATAATGTTAATATGATTTAGAACAATAGAGAGGGGGGGTGAATCAGTTGTTCTTAGGTCCAGATGTATAAAACAAATTTCAAAAAATTTTCCTTAAATCAGATCTAACACCCAACACCAACTCGGTCATCACTGATTGTATAATAGAAACATATAACATTGTAGTCTGCTACCCAGCTATATCTAACTTGTAAAACATAGAAATGTTTAAACCAAAACATTCACACAAGCATTGACACTAGGATTTATAGTGGAAACCCAATTTGGGAAAAACCACTTTGTAACATGCTACTATTATTTTCACTCTTCTGAAGTGAGCTCGGTTAAAAGCCAACCCTATCAAAGGTTACAATACACACTGTTAGGTCTGACCCGGTTAAAGGATTTCAATCACTCTGTTAGAAGTGAGTCTTGTTATAGGACTTACATACACTCCATTAGAATGCAACCTTGTTCAAAGGATTTAATCATATGTCTGTTAGGTCAACCTCTATTAAAAGGATTTTGACTGTTACAATAGTTAGAAAGTAGTAGCAGTATTGATCTGAAAAAACATACAACTCACTTTGAAAATATTAGATCCAATTCCATACACAAATCCTGGTTTACTAACTTTGAAACTTTTCCATCTCCATCTCTGATTTGCTCGAAACTTTTCTTCAAGCAACCACCACATTTCTCCTTCAGCCTTTTCTACTTATACAGTCAATAAAATCTACTGATCTTCCAGCATCCTCTTTTCACCTATGCACACACATACCTAATTCTTAGGTTCCCTTAATACTTCCTCAATTAGGTTAACTCATCTTTTGCTGCTCAATCTCCTTCATAGATCTTAGGGTTAGGTTAGATTCATTGAATCTACCCACTTTATGTTCTTCAGCTCCTTTTCTAGAAACATCTCAAATCTCTTAAAGATTTATAATAAAACATTTTTCAGTGCATTCAATGCTTTCAAACAATCAATAAATAAAGTCAACACATTTTACATAATCCAAGAATTCAACAATGTCGACTCCAAATCTGAATTCTCTTCAAATATAAAAATATTGATGCCTGGTCAATACTATGATCAACTACTCGTTCTTCATGTAGAAAGCTCATTCATTACTAAAAATGTTTCCTCGGCTTTATACTATCTTCTTCAGCAATTAACTGATGTTCGATCGACGCTAGAATTTTTCTTGGCATGTACTAGCTTGGTCGACACTAACATCACTCGGCTTAAACATAATTTCTCTATTTTTGCTCAGTCAAGCCTACCAATTTAGTCTTCAATCTTATTGATGAAGGGTGCTCGCCTTTATACCACAAACATATAGCAGAAATAGAGAAACAACAACAATATGCGAGAACAAAAATTTGGCTTCAATATGCAAGAATAGAAAATTGGCTTTTTATTATCTCCACAAATGTGGAATTACAAACTTTCAGAATTACAATATGCAAAGCCACATGGGCATTCCCTTACAATATTTTGTAGGAGAAGCCTCGAATCATTACCCAAATCTACCTTGAACTCCCCTAGACAACACTACATGCCTTCTTTATATAAGCAATTTCCACCGCCTGAGAAGGTTCCAGAAATTTAGCCCTTAGGGCCGACCAAACTTAGAATTATTTTATTTTACAATTTATTACATCAAACTCGGCTCAAAATGACTTTTGAAACCCAAACATAAATTTTGAAGGAAAATTATTTTTCGCCATTTCAGGTGACCCAACTTCTGAAGACCATAAGTCATCGCTAGTTGAACCGATTGACTATTATAACCCCATTCTGGAAACACCATGAAGCACTCTATAGGCTTGACCGATGCAAGCACTCGTCACCCAAATTTTCAACCTCATTGGGGGCCTCTAAAGCCTTCAAAACTGAGTTTGAAGTTTCTGTACCCTGCTGCCAATACCAAAAATCTTCAATATCTTCAAAACTAGACCTGATCTAGCCATGAAACTTTACCGATAGACTGATACGACTAAGATGAACCTCCACATGTGAAATCAGAACATTCTGAGATCGTATGAACAACTTAATAAAAATAGCAAGTTTCGATAAATAGCAGCCCTACACAAGATAGCCCTTATTGAATTAAAAAACAAAAATATTTTAGGGTGATGCAAGATTGCTCTTACACCCAAGATGCTCCTGCATCAGACACCCGGGGTAATTTGAGAAGTGACCCTGTCATGACTCAGGTGTGTAGAGGAAAACCAAGATGGTTAACCTCCTCCTTTGTCAACCATGATGAATCTTCAACAGGTCATCCTTTCCACTTGACCAAATATTCTTCATATGTCTTGTTCCTTGTGCTTCTGCCAACATGACTGTCCAGTATGTCTTCAATCTCCTTGGTATCTGAACTACTTGCTGGAATACTCCACTCTGCCACTGTGATCTCATCTTCAACACTTCCTTCATGATAATTTGTCAAATCTGAAATGTTAAACACTGGTGAAATATTCAGCTCACGAGGCAATTCTACCTCATATGCATTTCTAGAATCATGCTTCTTCAGTATCTTACATGGTCTAAACTTCTTCATTTTCAGCTTGTTATATGTACCAACTAGAAACTGCTCCTTTTGCAAATGAACCATGACTTCATCCCCAGCCTAAAATTCCTTATGCCTCATTTTCTCATCTACCTTAGCCTTATATTATGCATTCATCTTGGTAATGTACTTCCTCACCTCCCCATGGATGTTCTTCAAATGTTCTGCAAAATCCTCAGCTTCAGCACTACTTATTTCTCTTTTATCTATCTTTCTCAATTCAGATGCATTTCTTGAACTATTTCCATATACAATCTGGAATGGTGATTTACCAGTGCTCCTGTTGACAGAATTATTGCATGAAAATTCTACCTGTGGTAAAATCAAATCCCATCCTGTTGGCTTGTCTCCAACCAAACATCTCAGCAAATTTTCCAAACTTCTATTCACCACCTCTGTCTGTCCATCAGTCTGTGGATGATGTGATGAATTGAACTTCAAATCTATCTTCAACTTTTTTCACAATGTTCGCCAGAAATATCCAACAAACTTAGTATCTCGATCTGAAACTATGGTCTTTGGAAAACCATGTAGTCTCACCACTTCTCTGAAAAATAATTCTGCTACATGAATAGCATCATTAGTCTTCTTGCAGGGAATGAAATGTGCCATCTTTGAAAATCTGTCAACCACCACAAAAATTCAATCATGTCCCCACTGAGTCCTCAGTAAACCAAGAACAAAGTCCATACTGATATCCTCCCAAGGCTTCTCTGGTATAGGTAATGGCTGATACAACCCTGTATTCTACTTCACTCATTTCACCATCTGACATACTCTACAAATTTGTACAAACTTCTTCACATCTTGCTGCAACTGTGGCCAATAATAATTCTCACCAACCAAAGCAAGGGTTTTATCATGACCAAAATGTCCAGCCAATCCTCCACTATGCTTCTCTTTGATGAGATGCTCCCTCATAGAACTTTGTGGAATGCACAACTGACTCCCTCTGAATAGCATATCATCCTAGATGATGAAATCTAGTCATTTTGTCCTCTCTAGAGTAACAGGTTCTGTACAAGCTTTCCAAGCTTCACCAAAATCAGGATCCTCTGGATACAAATTCTTGAGTTCCTTGAACCCAACCACTTCAATCTGCATTTTTGTCAGCAATAGTTGCCTTCTGCTAAGAGCATCTGCAACCTTGTTAGACTTTCTACTCCTATATTTCAAAACAAATGTATAACTCTACAAATTTTCAACCCATTTCAAATGCCTCTGATTTAACTTTCCTTGACTATTCAAATATTGCAAAGCTTGATGATCAGTATACAAAAAAAACTCCTTAGGAAGTAGATAATGTCTCCACTTCTTTAATACCTGAACTATAGCATAAAATTCCTAATCATAAATAGAATACTTCCTCTTGGCATCATTTAACTTCTCACTGAAATAAGCAACAGGTTTACCTTCTTGGCTCATAACAGCTCCTATTGCAGTACCACTAGCATCGCAATCTACTTGAAACACCTTATTAAAATCTGGAAGTGCTAAAATAGGTTATTCTATAACTTTTTTTTTCAACAATTGAAAACTCTTTTCTGCCCCATTAGTCCACTTAAACTCTTTTCTATCCCCTCTCATTGTTTCAGTCAAGGGTCCACAAATATTGCTAAAATTTCTGATAAACTTTATGTAAAAGCTAGCCAAACCATGAAAAGATCTTACCTCAGTAGCACTCCTTGGAGTAGGCCATTCAAGGATAGCTTGTACCTTCTCTGGGTCCATTTTTAGACCTTCTGCTAACACTACAAATCCCAAATACACTAACTCTTTCTTCACAAAACTGCACTTCTTCAAATTTTTCAACAATTTCTCATCTCTCAGCTTCTCAAACACCATACGAATATGCATCATATGTTCCTCCAATCTCTTTCTAAAGATCAAAATATCATCTAGGTAAACAATGACAAACTTACCCAAAAATTCTTTTAGAACCTCGTTCATGAGCCGCATGAAAGTGCTTGATGCATTGGTTAGCCCAAAAGGCATGACTAACCACTCATACAATCTTTTCTTTATCTTGAAGGCAGTCTTCCATTCATCTCCTTCTCTTATTTGAATCTGATGATATCCACTCTTTATATCTATCTTTTAGAAATACACAGCTCCACTCAAACAGTCCATAATATCATCCATTCATGGCAATGGAAACCTGTACTTGATTGTGATCTTATTTATTGCTCTGGAATCTGTACACATCCTCCACTCTCCATTCTTCTTTATCACTAACACCACTGGTACAGCATAGGGACTTAGACTCTCATGGATCAATCCTTTCTACAGCAACTCATGTACTTGTCTATTCAATTCCTCACTTTCTACAGGTGTCATTCTATGTGCTGCCTTATTCAGAAAAATTGCTCCTGTGATCAAGTCCATCTGCTGACTGATCTTCCTGACTGGTGGTAATCCATCAGGCACATTATCAGATACAATATCTTGAAACTCATCCAACAAATCTACAAGTTCTGTAGGAACATCTTCTACTTCCTCCTTACCAGCTTTTGGAATTAAAGAAAAACACACATGCTCATGCCTCATACCATCTAGGAACTTTCTTCCATCAACAAAAGTTATTCTTGCACTACCACATACCTTTTCTTTTATGTCATTCAATGGCTTTAGCTTATGTCACATTCCATCATTTGTCAGGGAATAGGTATTTGCACGACCATCATGTACAACACATCTATCAAACTACAATGGTCTACCCAACAACATATGACATACATCCATAGATATGATATCACACAGTACCTCATCTTGGTACCTGCCAATCTTGAACTTAATTAGGCATTGTTCATTGACCATGACCTTGTGGTCATCCTTTACCTAGGCAATCTGATATGGATGTGGGTGCTTCTATCTTTTGAGCTTCATCTTTGTCACCATCTCTTCTAATACCAAATTGTCAGTGCTTCCACTATCAATAATCACATCACAACACTTACCCTCACACTTGCACGTATTGCAAAATAGGCTCCTCCTTTGTTCAGGTTCATTCTCACCACTCAGTAGGACTCTTTTGTTAATCAACATTTCTCCTCTTTCAGCATCTTTAGAATCTAATGATCTGGCATCTTCATCTACATGTGCAACTCTAGCCTAGCCTTCATTTCTCCTATTTGTCCTTCCTTGGTATTGAGGACATTCAAATGCCCTATGACCTTCTTCTCCACAATAAAAATATGTTCCATGGAAGCCTCCTCTTCCAGATCCTTGTCCTCTTCCTCTTCCTCTTTGATCTCTATTACTCTGATCCTGGAAGTGATTGGAATTATTTCCTCTCTGATTTTGGCTGCTACTAGCCTCATCCTTCTTTTTCGAATCTTCATTTCGACCACCATATGACCGTCCACCAGATCTTCCACCACGACCTCTTCCATTTTGTCTACTCTCAAACTTCTTGTTCAACTTTTCCTCTACTTTTAGGAAAAACTGGTATGCCTCCTCAATATTGTTCATTCGAACCAGATTCAACTCCTCCTAAATGCTTGGCTTTAACCCATTAAAGTATCGGGCAACTTTCTCCTTATCAACTTCTGCATGGCCTCTTTTGATGAGGAGTCGATAGAACTCCTCTGTATACTCCTGAACAAGTCTTCTTGCTTGCTTCAAACTTTGCATTTTCTTTAGTAGGTCAAGCTCATAATCAACAGGAATGAACTATCACTTCAATTAATCCACCATCCGATCCCATCTTGTGATTTTATCTTTTCCTCTTCTATTTCACTCCAATTGAATTTCTTGCCACCAGATCTTCGCATGACCTTTTAGTCTGGCCTTCACAAATTTGACCCTATCAGGATCCTCAACATCTTCATACTCAAAATATTCCTCACATTCATTGATCCAATCGATCAATTAATCTAGGTTAAGATTTCTAGAAAATGTAGGAACCTCAATCTTAGGTCTTTTCCCAATCTTGGAAATGGCCCGAAAAAGTCTTTCTTCCTCCTAGTTCATAATTTCAGCTTCTCCTTCTTGATATTCTTCTTCGGCTTCATCCTCGCTTTCATTTCTGATATTAAGATTCATTCCTCTACAAATCTCTTTTTACAATTCTCACACTTGTCTCTGCAGCTCTCTAACCTTAGGTGTCACAGCACTAGCTCTTTCACCATGTTCTCTTCGTGGAGGCATTTTCACAATGCGCACTGGAACCTTAACCACGGTCCTAGTGAAAACTACCTCATAGTTGGTGATCTATTTACACACTTAGGAACTCCTACTCTAATACCACTTGATGAAGGGTGCTCCCCTTTATACCACAAACATATAACACCAACACAGAAACAACAACAATATGCAAGAACAGAAATTTGGCTTCAATATGCAAGAACAGAAAATTGGCTTCTTATTATCTCCATAAATGTGGAATTACAAACTTTCAGAATTACAATATGCAAAGCCACATGGGCATTCCCTTATAATATTCTATAGGACAAGCCTTGAATCATTACCCAAATCTACCCTGAACTCCCCTAGACAACACTACAGGCCTTCTTTATATAGGCAATTTCCACCACTCGAGAAGGTTCCAGAAATTTAGCCCTTAGGGCTGACCAAACTTAGAATTATTTTATTTTATAATTTATTACATCAAAGTCAGCTCAAAATGACTTTTGAAACCCAAATAGAAATTTTGAAGGAAAATTATTTTTCGCCATTTCAGGTGACCCAACTTCTGAAGACCATAAGTCATCGCTATTTGACCTGATTGACTATTATAACCCCATTCTAGAAATGCCATGAAGTGCTCTACAGGCTTGATTGGTGCAAGCGCTTGTCACCCAAATTTTTTACCTCATCTGGGGCCTCTAAAGCCTTCAAAAATGAGTTCAAAGTTTCTGTACCCTGCTGCCAATACCAAAAATTTTCAATATCTTCAAAACTAGACCTGATCTAGCCATGAAACTTTATCGGCAGACTAATACGACTAAGACAAACCTCCACATGTGAAATTAGAACATTCTGAGATCATATGACCAACTTACTAAAATAGAAAGTTTCCATAAATAGCAGCCCTACACAAGATAGCCCTTATTGAATTCAAAAATAGAAATATTTTTGGGTGATGCAAGATTTCTCTTACACCTAGGATGCTCCTACATCACTTACTAGGATAAACAATACATTGTCTTGTCATTGTACAACATAGTCAAGTACACTTTGTAGTATCAAGATAACTCAACCTTTCCTTAGGTGCTATTTTTACCATCCTTTATTTCCCTTCTTCACAACAATACAATAGATATAGTACTTTCCTAAGTAGCAACAATCTTACCAGTTAAGGTTTGACATCAATGACAACACAACAATTTCTTCAATTATAGTTTTCAATAATCTCCCTCTTTGAAATTGATGGGAACACCATATGATATCACCTGAATAACACATGGATTACCAACCAATCCAAAAAAAGACTTATCTATCCATCAGAAAAATTTGTAATATCCTTAGCTTCATTCTAATTCAGAATCTATTAGCCTCACTTCTGTGACCCTCAGAAATATTCAAATCTTTGTCTATCCTGATCCTTCATCTCAGTTCATCATCTTCCTCATGTTACTTTTATTTTTAGTGTCATGTGTTATTATATCATCTCAATTCATCTCCCTCTTTGACAAAAATGCCAAAGCAACAATGAAAACATGCATCCATCAGATGTAGATATTATTTGTGCAGTTCAGTGTTTCTCCCTTTGTCATCTTGCTTATGACTGATTCCTTGTCTTTTCTCTCCTTCACAACTCTAGGCTAGTCCTAAAGTGTGACAATCTTCTGCATCAATCTATCAAATATTCTACTATAGCATATTTGATGCAATGCTCCTAGCTTAACTAGGTAGCCTTAGTTAGGGGAAGGACTCCTAATTAAATTCTCAAATACTCATGTGCTTCTTTAGGTAAAGATTTAGTGAATATGTCTGCTAATTGTTCTTTTGTATTCACATATTCCATACAAACTTCTTTATCTTGTATCAATTCTCTCAAGTAGTGATACTTGATTGCTATGTGCTTGATCTTAGTATGCATCACCAAATTCTTAGAAATGTTGATAGTACTTGTGTTGTCATAGAAAATAACAATAGGTTCAGTGATTTCTTCTTTCATGCCTACCAACAATTTCTTTATCCATACCAAATTTGAATAGTTTACTGCAGCAGCAACATACTCGGCTTCAACAGTAGGTTGGGAAATGCAATTTTGTTTCTTGCTCATCTAGGAGACTAATATTTGTCCAAGAAAGAAATCTCCACCACTAGTACTCTTTTTGTCATCTACATTTCCTACCCAATCAACATCTGTATATACTCTTAGTTCAAATCTTTCATCCTTCTTATAATATAGCCTATAGTCAGTAGTCCCTTTCAAGTATCTCATAATTCTTTTCACAGCCATCATGTGTGTTTCCTTAGGATTGGTAGAGAATCTTGCCACAATCCCAATAGCTAGTGCAATATATGGTCTACTATGTACAACATACTACAATTTTCTAATCATGGATCTATACAAAGTCTAGTTCACTTTTGCAGCATCATCATTCTTAGATAACTTTTGTCCAGTAGCCATAGGAGTACTCACTAGTCTAGAATCTTCCATCCCAAAAGTTTTTAGTATCTCATTAACATACTTAGACTTTGTAATGAAAATTCCTTTCTTCATCTGATATACTTGTAAATCAACAAAGAATTTGATCTCACCAAACATGCTCATTTCAAATTCAGTTTACATTTCATTTGAAAATCTTTTACACAAAGCATCTTGTCTACCAAAAATAATATCATCCACAAAAATTTTTGCCAACAAGATACCTTTACCTTCTTCATCTTTCATGTACAGATTGCTTGTGTCATTTGTTCTTGAAAATCCAATCTGTATCAAGTAGTTATGCAATCTCTCATACCATGCTCTGGGAGCTTGTTTTAACCCATATAGTGCTTTGTTCAGTTTGCATACCATGTGTCTTTTGTTTGGATCAATAAAACCTTCTAGCTGTTCTATGTAAACTTCTTCTTCTAGTATACCATTTAAAAATGCAGACTTAACATCCATTTGATATACCTTGAAATCTTTATAAGCAGTATATGCAAGCAAAGTTCTTACTCCTTCCAATCTAGCTACAGGGGAAAATGTCTCCCCATAATCTATTCATTCTTCTTGTGCATAGCCTTTGCATACTAGTGAAATGTCCCCTTTCTGATTTTTATATCATATTTTCATCCTCTAATCAGATTATTAAATTAAACAAATAGCACTTGAAAGATTATGTAATTTCTCAATAAAACTCAAATCGGGTATGCCTAAAATAGTGCCAAAAACTTCACAGCTTCACATATTATTGATAAATTTGAAAGTAGATATTTTTATAGAAATTTCACCAGCATAACAGCCTAAAAAATGAAATTTCTAGATCTATATAGAGTTTACACAACAGCTCCCAAACGGAGGACAAAAACAATGCTCATTGGGCTCTTGAAAACAACACAAAATAGCTTGGAAACACCATAAAACACTAATAATCTATCACACAAGTATAACCACGACCCAAGAAATATATTAAACTCTATTTTAACATAAAAATGTCTACAATATATTAGTAAACCAAATTGATATGAAATACTCAACCGGAAACACCAAACTCTTACAAGAAACACATCCGAAAACTCACAAATTTGCACTGTTCAGCACAAGGGAAAACTCTGCATGAGCTTGCACATGGAATGGCCTCAAACTCCAATCCTTAGCCTTCCTAGAAACCTAAAATCTCCCATCTTTGGGTCTCCTTCTCCATAGGTTTGGCAGCCTCTGAAAAACAACGAAGCAATGAGCAAAAATCAAGTTTTGGAATGAGCCCGAAATGCCTCCAAACCCCTTTAAAAGAGGGCATAACCCTAACTCATGACCAAGAGGGGTCAATAATACATATTTTAATAATAATTATCATTTATTAATCCATTGGTTTCCAAAGATTAGCCCCTTTTTCCAAAAATTCACTTTTTGAGCCTGCCAGCCTTAGCAAAAGTTATTATTTTTAATTATTTGAAAAGGGGACATGACTACCAGCCTAGCTTTGTTTCTAGTAATTTAACCATTTTTATTCAAATTATTCCAGAACACCCACTTTGTTTCTATGACATTTTTGTTTTCAGGTCTCGGCACCAGAGTCCAAGTATCATTCTTCTCTATCTAGTTTATCTCTTCATTCATTGCTTGTATCTAATCTTCATTTCTAATGCCTCTCTAGTTGACTTAGGTTCAAATTCACAGAGTAAACATGTTGGATCCTTTGTCTTACTTATGGTCAGAACTCCAATATGTTTGTCTCCAATTATATGTTTAGGCTTGTGATGTCTTGCCAAAATAGGTTCAGCTCTTCTCTCCTCTAATTCATCAGGTTCCTCAACAAGATTGTCAGATTTAGCTTCTAAATGCTCGACAACCTCTTCCTAATATTTAGCATCATTATCCTATCTCTCGACATGTTCTTGTTCTCTCTCGACACTATTTTCCTAATGCTCGATAGCATCTTCCTTTCGCTTGGCATTGCTTACCTAAGACTCGACATCAAGTGCAAGTCTGTTACTTGCCTCTTCTTCTTCTATATACACAAAATATCTGTAATCTTCTGGTTCTCTATTACTGTCAGCTTCATTTCTTTCTGCATACTCATCAATTTTGACATTCACACTTTCCACAATCTTGTTAGTGTTAGAGTTCAAACACTTATAAGCTTTACTTTTTGTGGAATACCCTAGGAATATGCCTTCATCACTTTTAGCATCAAAATTTCCATTCCTATTGTCTTTTAGTATGTAGCACTTGCTTCCAAAGATTCTAAAGTATTTAACATTCGGTGCATACCCATGCCATAATTCATAAGGTGTCAAATTTGTACCTTTCTTGATCTATACTCGATTAAGAGTGTAGATAGCTGTACTTATAGCTTATTTCCAGTATTTCTGGGCCACACTCTTTTCAATAAACAATGTCCTTGCAAAATCCAAGATAGATCTATTCCTTCTTTCTGCTATACCATTTTGTAGAGGTGTTCTAGGTGCAGACATCTATCTTTTGATCCCTCTATCATTGAAAAATAGATTGAATTCATTTGATGTGAATTCTCCACCTCAGTCAGATCTAAGACATTCTAGGTTCCTACCTATCTCCTTCTCAACCTTAGCCAAATACCACTTAAAGAATTGAAAAGCGTCAGATTTTTCTTTTAAAAATATTACATGCATCATCCTGGTAAGATCATCAACAAACAAAATGAAATATCTAGCACCATAGTAACTTTGTACACCCATAGGTCTACAAAGTTCAGTATGAACCAAATCTAAAATGTTTTCAAAAGTAAAGGATTTTCTCTTGAAACTTGACTTTGTCATTTTTTCTAGCTGACATTCCTTGCACATCACATTCTCAAGTTTCTTCAATCTAGGTAGACCTCTTACTTTCTTCTTCTTACTTATTTCTACCAGATTATCAAAGTTAATATGACATAGCCTCTTATGCCATAAACAAATATCATCAATTTGAGCAACCATACATGCTCCTTTAGATAGGTCAAGATAGAACAAATTACCTCTAGTCTGTTCTGCACTTCCGATCAATTCACCAGTAGTATCAAATATTTTAGCTTTATTATGATTAAATTCCACTCAGTAACCAATGTTGTTAAGCTGTGCAACACTTAGCAGATTATAATTTAGACCTTCAACCCAATATGCATTTTCACAAGAGATCTTATCAGTCAGTTTAATCAAACCTTTTCCTCTAACAGGACATGGTGCATTATTACCAAATTTTACACTTTTTCCTCTATAAAGATGTAAGGTATCAAACTTACTCATATCATCAGTCATGTGATGTGAACAACCACTGTCAATAATCCATTTATCATTCTTGTTCACATAGTAGATTAATGCATTTTTTTCATCCTCATCAGACTCATCTTTCATTACAACATAGACTACCTCAATTTCAAAATCATCACTATCAGTGTCAGTTTCTTCTTCAGCAATGTAACAAGATTTCTTACCTTTTCCTTTGTAGTCTTTGTACCTTCGGTAGCTTTTTTCATCTCCTATGTCTTTGTGTTTTCTATTTATTTCTTCATCTTTATCATTCCTGTTAGGACATCTAGCAGCTATATGACCAACTTTATTACATGCAAAACATATAATAGGGAGTTTACCTTTATATTTTCCTTTTCCCCTTCTCAGTCTTCTAGCCATAAGAGCTTCTAGATCCTCAAGTTCTTCATCAGAAGTGTCACTGTCACTTTCACTGATGCATCTTTCTTTTTCTTTCTTAGGCTTGTTCAGAACTAATTGTGACTTAAAAGAAGATTCAACATTTCCAATGCTACCAATAGTGAAGTTATCATAGTTAGAGAGTTCAAAAGTAGTTAGCTTGCCAACCAAACTTTCTAAAGTAAGTACATTTGTAGGGTTACATCTAGATTCTTGAATAGCTGAGATCTTAATAGAATAAATAGGTCGCAGAGTCCTTAGTACTTTTCCAATTATAGTTTCATTATCAATAGTTCCATTTTCTCCTCTAATAGCATTCACAACTTCATTTATTCTACCACAATATTGTGCAATGTTCTCACCTTCTTGCATTCTCATTTCATCAAACTTACCTTTGAGACCCTTGGCTTTATCTTTCAGTACATTTATGTCACCACCATAGATCTATACAAGAGTGTCCCACATCTCCTTAGCAGTTGTGCAATCCTTAATGTCCTCAAATTCTAGATAGCTTAGGGCAAATGCAATTTCTAGCATTGCCTGATTATGTTCTTGATTAGCTCTCATTTCCATAGTAGTCAAAGGTACGATAGGTGAGACATAGTCATTCTTAATGTAGTAATTTGCAGAATCACCAATACTGGCCAAATCCAGCTTCATCAAGCTTTTCCATGTAGGGAATTTTTCCTTATTCAACTTTGGTACCTCCTTCTTATACATCCTGATCATTTTCTTCAAGTCCCTTTAAACTTGATTTCTATAAACACCAATAATAAGCAACACAGCTCTAATACCAATTGTTAATATGATTTAGAACAATAGAGAGGGGGGGTGAATCAGTTGTTCTTAGGTCCAGATGTATAAAACAAATTTCAAAAACTTTTCCTTAAATCAAATCTAACAACCAACACCAACTTGGTCATCACTGATTGTATAATAGAAACATATAACATTGTAGTCCACTACCTAGCTGTATCTAACTTGTAAAACATAGAAATGTTTAAACCAAAACATTCACACAAGCATTGACACTAGGATTTATAGTAGAAACCCAATTCGGGAAAAACCACTTTGTAACATGCTACTATTATTTTCACTCTTCTGAAGTGAGCTCGATTAAAAGCCAACCCTATCAAAGGTTACAATACACACTGTTAGGTGTGACCCAGTTAAAGGATTTCAATCACTTTGTTAGAAGTGAGTCTTGTTATAGGACTTACATACACTCCATTAGAATGCAACCTTGTTCAAAGGATTTAATCATATGACTATTAGGTCAACCTCTATTAAAAGGATTTTGACTATTACAATGGTTAGAAAGTAGAAGCAGTATTGATCTAAAAAACATACAACTCACTTTGCAAATATCAGATCCAATTTCATACACAAATGCTAGTTTAATGACTTTGAAACTTTGCCATCTCCATCTCTGATCTACTCAGAACTTTTCTTCAAGCAACCACCACACTTCTCCTTCAACCTTTTTTTCTTATACAGTCAATAAAATCTACCGATCTTCCAGCATCCTCTTTTCACCTATGCACACACATACCTAATGCTTAGGTTCCCTTAATACTTCCTCAATTAGGTTAACTCATCTTTTGCTGCTCAATCTCCTTCATAGATCTTAGGGCTAGGTTAGATTCATTGAATCTACTTGCTTTATGTTCTTCAGCTCCTTTTCTAGAAACATCTCAAATCTCTTAAAGATTTATAATAATAAAAAATTTCAATGTATTCAATGCTTTCAAACAATCAATAAATAAAGTCAACATGTTTTACATAATCCAAGAATTCAATAATGTCGGCTCCAAATTTGAATTCTCTTCAAATATAAAAATATTGATGCCCAGTCAATACTGCGATCAACTTCTCTATCTTCATGTAGAAAGCTCGGTCATTACTAAAAATGTTTCCTCGGCTTATACTATCTTCCTTGGAAATTAACTAATGTTCAGTCGACACTAGAATTTTTCTCGGCATGTACTAGCTCGGTCGACACTAACATCACTTGGCTTAAACATGATTTCTCTATTTTTGCTTGGTCAAGCCTACTAGTTTAGTCTTCAATCTTACTAGGATAAACAATATATTGTCTCATCATTATACAACATAGTCAAGTACACTTTGTAGTATCAAGATAACTCAACCTTTCCTTAGGTTCTATTGTTACCATCCTTTCTTTCCCTTCTTCACAACAATACAATAGATATAGTACTTTCCTAAGCAACAACAGTATTACCAATTAAGGTTTGACATCAATGACAACACAACAATTGCTTCAATTTTAGTTTCCAACAGATAATTCTCTCCATCGAACTTAGGACTTTCTTTTTTGAAGAATTCTATCTAATCAACCTCAAGTTGTTAAACTTTCTCTTCGAGGCACTTGGCTCTGATACTAATTATTATGAATAGTCCCAAGAGATAACTGAGGGGGGGGGGGTGAATTAGTTATCTAAAAGATTCAATTCTTTATCCAATTAAGTATACTTAAACATAAAACATAAACACAATGAAAGAACATATGAACACAACACCAATATTTTGGTTATGAAGAAACCCAAATAGGTAAAACCCCTGGTGGGAATTGACACCCACTAATATTATGTACTAGTGTATTATGATCCTTGCTAGAAGATCCTTTACCCTATTAGGAGTAGCTTTAAAATATATTAAGTACAGTAGACCTAGTCAAGGGTCGGACCCTATTAGGTGTCTTTTACAATTGTCCCTGTTAGGGGAGAGGATGCACTATCCAAGAGCTCACTGCTCAAAGGGGTGAAGGCTACAACCTTTTGAATAATAGATACACTCTATATCTGGATCTTGGTGAACTATGCTTTGACCTACTTGTCTGGATTAGTTCCAATGTATAGCACAAGTACTCTACTTGGTCACATAGACCTTCTTCTCATGGTTCACCACTTCACACACTCTACTTTGCTCTACTTAATCAACCATGAACCATACTTCAGCAATCACAAATGACTACATATAAATATCTTTCCTCTAAATGATATAATTAGGTCATCCTATTAGAACCACCATGAAATCATTTTAGAGAAACCATAACAAACGTATACAAACATTCTATCAGCTCTACTATGCACGCAACACATTCTGGGACCTGTCTAATTAAGATAATTGTAGACACACGCTACACACTGTCGGCTCTACCAAAGCAATTGGATCTTTCTCCTTAAGCTGAATTAACTCATACACTTATCCAAACATCAATAAATCTTCTCCAAGCTTAACTCCAAGGGTGCATACCCTAAAGATAGGCACAACTCCGTAACTAATAAAATCTCTGTCGGCTCTTCTGAACAAACACAAGGAACTGCTACTGGTGAATAGTGACTGCATAACTTCACTTGCATTCATCATCAGACTATGCATCCATAACTAAAACATCACTAACATGTCTCCATCATATATCCAAGGGTGCACAGCTCTATGATAATTGTATGGACAACTATACATAGAACACTACTTGTAACTCTGTCAGGAACACTGCTGACATAAGATGCTATATAAGTATCTGTACTAACAATTAACCTTTGTGCCCATGATATCATGTCCATACTACATATATTGAAATCTTACTGCATAAGACTTCCACACATGCTACTTTCTATATGTTGTCATCAATGACAAACATACAGTTAGTACTAGCCTGGTGGAAAATCTCCAACACCATGAGCTTCATGAGATTGTATACCAGCACTCCTAATCCATGACTATAGGGAGACTTGTTTTGTAGATCTGGGCATGGGAGAACATCCCCATGACCCATCCTATTGGTGGCATGCACCGTGAACTTGGGCTGCCATATATTTATATGTATTCAGTTTTTATTCAGTAGCCCCATTTGGGGAAGTTAGAGTACTGGAGGCATCTTTTGGATGATGTGACTGATGTTGAGTGGCGACCCTACTAAGATTGCGAGGCCTGGCCCTTAGATGCCAGATAGATGCCCTATTTTTTCTAGACTTGGTACCTTGTTGGGTGGACTCACTATGTTATTAAGTGGTTTTTGATCACCAGAGTCTATCATTAGTATGGGCGAGTTCAGGGCATATCACGGTAGACTTGTCTTTACACTTAGATTAGGAGTGAGGAGGCTCAGTGGGGAGCCTGATTAGTTTTTGAGACTGTTGTGTATGAGATCACGCACATGCAACATGTTCTTTGGGATTATTAGCTACCTGTTCATGATTTTGATGTCAGTGATGATTACCATGAGCACTATTTGAGGCACCCATATCCTCAATTCACTACTCCTGATGATGCTATTCCACAGATCAAGGATGCTCTTGATTATGGTCCTGATGATGATGTTGGAGGGTGAGCCTGAGCTTCTGGAGGAGGTGATAGGTGTAGAGGCCGAGATGGAGCCCGTAGAGGTGGAGGGAGAGATGGAGATGGGGCCCGCGAGGGAAGATGAGATGGAGGGGATGGTGGAGATGGAGGAGATGATAGGGGTGGTGGTGGTGGAGTAGTGGGTGATAGCAGATGATGAGCCTCTAGAGGTGATGTTGATCACAAGTAGTGTAGAGTACAGGTCACTCCTCCTTGGAGAGATACAAGACCACTACTACATCATGATGAGCATGTGCAAAGACCTACAGGAGGTGATCAAGATTCATAGAAATAGAAGGCACAATAGGATCCTCTTGTAGGGGGTTGATAGAGATAGGTTATCACAGTGTGAGCATGAGAGATCTGCTTTGAGATTACAGGTTTCCACCCTTATAGCTCAGTTATCTGAGAGGGACACATAGTTGGCATAGGTTAGAGCCAAGAGAGATACTCAAATTGCATAGCTACGAGCAGACATAGATGCCCAGTTGGTATAGTTGAGAGCTTGTAGGGATGCATAGCTCGCATAGTTGAGAGCTGAGCGGGATAGGTATGTACATACAACCACCCACTAGGGGTAGAGGGCCACATATTACTTCACTTTGTATTGCTCCTTTATATTATGTTATTGGTCAATAGTCCAAGGGTGCCATGCCACCACCACCACCACCCAGTCGATTAGATGCACCCCCTCCTGATCCTCCTACTAAGGATGAGGGGGCCAGTGAGGTGTAGACCTTTGTGATGTTTATATTTTGTATCTTTGGACACATTGTACCTTATTACATATCTTGTATCTGTACCATCGATATGCTTTTCATTTCCTTTGGACTCTGGACTTTTGTTGATGCATTATCTTGTTGTTTGGTTCATGCTCTTTGATATATTGATACTCTGACACTGTTCATGATTTCATATGTTAGATGGACATTCTTGATATTTTATTTATGGACATTTCTGATGATATATTAATGCTTATGTTGATTCTACCATAGATGCTCTTATCTAATTTATCTAATTTTCTATCTCTATCATCTGATCTCTGATGGTTTTTCTTTCTGCACATGTGATATCTGATGTTTGTCTTATACTTGGGAGATTTGATGTGATTGTCATTCTTGGTCAAGATTAGATTAAGTGATGATAAAATGATGTCATAATATATTTCAATGATATATGCTCATGTTTTTGTTATTTTCAAAGTTTATCATGAATGAATGGATGTACGAGATGTATTGCGATGTGATGTATGGACATCTCACTTTTATTTATGTATGAATGAATATGGATGCAAAATGAAGATGGCTTTATGAAGTGGAATGGTTTATGAATGATAATGGATATCAGTGATTTATAGTCCATCATTTTAGGTTTAGTTGCTTATGATTCTATGATGTACTTGGTCACAAATATCAAATGGTTAATCTTGAATGTTTTAGAATTTTCAGCTTATATCATAAATGCTTTTAGATAGATCTCAGCTTATATCATTGCTTCAAATAGTTGAATCCACATTTTCATGCTTATGCAAAACTAAAATGAATGCAACTAAATTAAAATAAATGCAATTTAAAATGAACTTCAATGCAACTAAAGACAATGAAATGTATCTAAATGAACCTAATGCAAATTAATATGATATGCAACTAAAATGAACTCTAATGCAATTAACCAATGAAATGCACCTAAGACACCTAGGACAGTCACTATTTATTCAAAGTGGGTTGTTTTCATCATAGAGCCTCTGCTAGTGGGACCTCATTAGGATTGTACAATTTTCATGAATAGATTTAACAATCCTAAAAATATGAATACATCCTCTTTATTCAACATGTTGAAAGACAACCTAAACATTAAAGAACCCAGCTATAAATGTTGTCAGTTACTTCCTAATTGATATAAACCATTTCTTTCATAGCACGTAATGTGTAAATGTATAACTGCAATGACCTTTCATTTTGTATTCATATCCTAGGGTATAATCCGATTTACTATGCACCTTACTAGGAAATAGTTTATTTTTGTTAGTTTTTAAATAGGCAAGGAAATAGATCCAACCTCACTAAGGTTTTCATAGGAAACAGGTCGAGGTATACATGGTGTTTCACTATATGGTGAAGGCAGTTATAGTAGACACCCATTCCCCATGATCACCTAAGATCGTCGAATTTATTACCACAAAAAAAAGAAAAAGAAAACCTTATGCCCCCAGTCCTTGTTTCTCTTAGTCCATAGACATCATCGAGTTACTCAAGGAAACATAACAACCAAAAATTGATAGTAAGAAAAGTTCATTGTCCTTTAACATGTTCATTATATTTGCATAATAGAAATAGACAGTTGTGGTTATAGTGTTTAAAAACACTTCTTGATTAATCTTGCAAACACACGCATAAAAATTATTATCAATCAAAGATTCCTTTCTTCATCCATAAGTGCCTCACCTATTTTAGTTTTTAGAAACATTATTTTCATCATGATGTTGTGTTGAGAAAAACATTTTTAGATCCTGTCGATTGGTGTTTAAAAACACCATTTTTTTCATAGTTTATAGTCAATTGCGGACAAGGGTGGTATTGAAAAATACCGTTGTTCATAGTTTATTATCAATTGTGGACACAACATCCTGTCAAAGAATGTGATTTGATCAAATGCCCCCTAGGGAAAGATAGTTTACCTAGACCCCTAATGTGGACATATTCCAGTCTCAGGAAGGCACAATTCTCTGATAGTTCTTTTAGGATTTGACGGGTCACGAAAGTGACTGAAGCATATATACAAACTGATATTTACATAGGCAAAAGGTGCAAGCATTTTCTTGATAGATAGAGCGTCGATTACAAGTAGCACATGTTTACCAGGTTTTCACCACTTGGCCAAATTTTTATTCTATTTTTGCTATCATGGCACCTATTTACCAGGTTTTCACCAAGACACTTTTTTCTCTTTTCCATTTTTTTGTTTTATGTTTCTTTTTCTATATTTTTTTGTATTTTTCTCTTTTATAATTTTTTTTGTTGATGCATCAAGGCGCCCATTGCTAGGTTTTCACTGAGATAGTCATTTTTTAGGAATTTTTCCAATGTTTTTTTATTTTTTTTAGGATCCATATTTGTTGTTTTTGAACTTTTTTCAGGACTCTTTTCACTGTACAGGAGCTTCCTCAAGAATGTCAGGCATAAAACCTTTTTAGATGTAGGGTATTAATCAAATCTAGTAAAACATCTCCCTCAGGCGTAGCCAATTGATAGGCTCCTGATCCAAATGTTGTTGTAATGACAAAGGGACCCAGCCAATTGGGTTCAAATTTTCCCTTTTGTTCTTGATGTTGTTGGTTTTTAGGATTTTCTCCAAGAACTAGATCTCCCATCTAAAAACTTCTAGGTTTTACCTTCTTGTTATATCCTCTTGACATCCTTTTCTGGTAAGCTTTGAGATGATCAAATACTTGTTGCCTGCACTCATCTAGCAATTCAAGTTCTTGCAGTCTAGAGATTCTATAGTCCTCATCAGTGACTAGATGTTTCAATGAGACCCTCAGTGATGGAATCTCCACTTCAACTAGTAAGACTACTTCTAATCCATAGACTAGTGCAAATGGAGTTGCACTAGTTGGTGTTCTCATGCTTGTTCTATAAGCCCACAATGCTAGATTGATTTGCAAATGCCAATCCCTTCCTGATTTGTTTACTATCCTATGCAAGATTTTCAGGATATTTTTGTTTAATGCCTCAGCCTGTCTGTATCCTTGAGGGTAATAGATTGAGGAACAGTGCTGAGTGATTTTAAATTGAAGACACAGTTCATCTATGTCTTTGTTCTTGAATTGCCCCCCATTTTCAGTCACAATTGATGAGGGTATGCCATACCAGCAAATGATATAATTCAAGATAAACATTGAAACTTGTTTTCCCATTGCATTGGATAGTGGGACATCTTCCACCCACTTTGTGAAATATTCAATTATGGTGATGATATATTTATGTCTGATTGATGAATTGGGGTAGATCTGACCAACCAAATCAAAGGCCCATTACTGAAATGGCCGATGTGTTATGAAAGGAATCAGCTCTCTAGCTAGTGCATGTATGAGATTTCCATGGATCTGGCATTTCTTACAAGTTTTTGCAAAGTGTATAGCATCTTTCTCCATAGTGGGCCAATAGTATCCAACCCTTAGGATTTTCTTGGCTAATGAAAAACCATTTGAGTGTGATCCACACACACCTTCATGAACTTCTTTTAATACATGATTAGACTCTTCATGTTCTAAACACCTAAGAAGCGTGCCATCTAGACTACATCTAAACAAGTCATTAGCGATGATTACATAACATGATGCTTCTCTTAGGAGGGATCTCTTTTCATTTCTAGAATAGCCTTTAGGAATCATTTGGTCTTTAAGATAGGAGTAGATATGGGCGTATCTGGATAACACTTGAGTTTCAAGAACACAAACAATTTGGCATTCAGGGGAATCATAAGCTGGGAAAGGGAGTTCTTCCACCAGGAAGTCATAGCAAAATTGGTGTTCTTCCAATTGTAACATGGATGCTAAAGTATCCATCGCATCAGTTGCTCTATTTTTTGATCTTGGAATTTGTTGGAACATGATGAAGACAAAGTACTTTTTCAAGTCATCCACCATTTTTTTGTAGGGCATGAGCTTTTCATCTTAGTTTGATAATCACCATTCACCTGATTAATAATGAGATGTGAATCCCCATAGATGTATAATTAAATGATTTTCCATTCTATTGCAAGCTTGAGCCCATTCACAAGAGCTTCGTATTCTTCCATATTGTTGGTACATGGAAAGATCATTTTATAAGCTTTTGGGATTTTATACCCTTGTGGTGTAATGAATAAGCAACCAGCTCTTGATCCTTATTGCATGAAGGATCCATCAAAGTACATTTTCTAGGGATGTTCTATTAAGTGCATGATAGATTCATCTAGAAACTCCACAAGTAATGGCATATCATCAGTCAACGGTGTCTCCTCAAGTTGATCAGCAATCACCTATCCTTTAATGGCTTTTTTGTCCACATACTCGATGTCAAATTCACTCAGAATTAGGACCCACTTAGCTAGTCTTCCTGTCAGCATTGCTTTGTTCAATAAGCACTTAAGTAGATCAATTTTAGCCATTAGTTTCACCTTGTGTGCCAACATATAGTGTCTAAGATTTTGGGATGTAAACACCACTGCTAGGCATGCTTTCTCAATCATTGAATAGTTTAGCTCATATGTGACCAAAGTTCTACTGATATAGTAAATGGATCTTTCTTTCTTGGTCTCATCTTCTTGTGCAAGCATTACTCCTAGCGATGTTTCTATGGATGATATGTAGAGTAATAAAGGTTTTCCATAGATTGGTGCCATCAAAATTGGAGGATTCATCAGATAATTCTTAACTTGGGTAAAATTTTCTTCACATTGCTCATTCCAAGTAAATGTGGTTCCTTTCCTCATCAAATTTGTGAAAGGTTGTGTTTTATCAACCAACTAAGATATGAACCTTCTTATAGATTGTAGCTTTCCTTGTAACGTTCTCATTTGACTAATGTTCTTTGGTGGTTTCATTTCTAGAATTGCCTTCACTTTTGCCGGATCCACTTCAATTCCCTTAGCTAGAACTATGAATCCTAAGAGTTTTCTAGATGACACACCAAATGCACATTTCTTAGGATTAAGTCTTAATTGGAATTGTTCCATTCTATCAAAGATTTTCCTCAAATCCTCTATGTGTGTAGTCCTTATCCTTGATTTGTCCAAAGTGTCATCAACATAGTATTCCATATTCTTGTGCATCATGTCATGGAAGATTATGGTTATTGCCCTTTGATATGTGGCACCTACATTTTTGAGACCAAATGTCATCACATTCCAATAGTAGGTTCCCCATGCCCAGGTGAATGTTGTTCTCTCTTGGTCTTCAGGAGCAATCTTGATCTGATTATATCCTGAAAATCCACCCATTAGGGAATACATCTCATAACCTAATGTTAAGTCCACAGTCATGTCTATGTTTGAAAGTGTGAAATCATCCTTAGGACAAGCCTTTTTGAGATCCCTAAAGTCTGTGCACACTCTTATTGATTTTTATGCCTTAGAAATAGGAACTATATTGGAGATCCACTCTGCATTATCAATAGCTCTAATGAAGCAAGCTTTCAATAGTTTTTCTAGTTCTTCTTTCACTAGCAATGCTGCATGTCGATTCATTTTTCTAAGTTTTTGCTTGATAGGTTTTACATCTGGTGAAATAGATAAATGGTGCATAATCAAATCTATATCCAATCTGTGCATATCTGAGTAAGAACAAGAAAATTTGATCTTCTTTTCTTTGAAGAAATCAGTGAATTGGATTTTCTCCTCTTTTGTTAATAATTGAGCTATATGGACTAGCTGAGGAGTCTCTATTGTTCCCAAATTAATGGGTTGTGTCGGTTCGATCAAAACTAAGGACCTTTCTTGGAAGTGATCTAGGAGGATATCAAGCATCCCATCCTTTGGTGCCTCAAGGAGGTTTTCACCATTGGATACATTCTTTTCTTTCTCTCTTTTAGAATTCGATACTACCACTAAGTGGTTTTCACCATCAGACCTCTTGTTCTTTTTTTTTTTCTTTTTAAGACTGAGAAACTTGATATCCTCTTTGTTCATGATTTCACTCATTATGCTAGTGGAAGAATGGAAGGGTTCACAAGCATTAACATAACAAGCTATGGAATAGTCATTGTCAAAGGATAGCAAGTTTGTGTTTTTAGGCTCATCCTAGTCTATCAAGTCAGGGTATTTCAAGGACAAAGATTCAATGGGCTCAAGAGACATCACTACATTTTCATCATCATTCATAACTTGCAAGATATCATCTATTAAGTTTGTCTCTAAATAAATGTTAGGATTATTAGAGTCATGTTCATTATTATTAGAGTTTGTGTTAGTGTTATGTGGATCCAACTCTAGTGATCTAACATTAGAAATTTCCCCTTCTATAATCAAGGATCTAGGAGCAAACTTGTGTATCACATCTATCTCTATGTCCATGGTAGCATTAGAAAGAACATCCCATTCATACTCATGTGAGTCTACTTGACTATAATCTAAAACTCCCAAGAAGTGGGCAATAGTCATAGGTACCTCCTCTTCTTAATTAGAATGATTCTCTTCTTGCAATGGTTCTTGTGGATTCATTGCTTCTGGTTCTTCACCAAAGTGTGATGTATCAACAATGAGAGTTTCTTGTTCTTGTTCCTAATCAGGTTCTTCTGCTTGTTCTTCATTTTGGCTTTGCCTAAAATCAATGCCAATATCTAATAATGGGTCCCCTTGTAAGATTAGCAACCTTTCATAAGCAATAGGTTGTCCTTCTATTTCTTCCTCATCATCTAAATCCCCTGATGTGTCAAATATGGGACCCCTCTCTATTGTGGGATGAAATCTGGCTTCTCTAAAGCCTAGTCTAGTCTTGTCCTTAGGATTTATGAAATCCATGTGTAGGGGTTCCACTAATCCTTTTTTTTTTGTCCTAATGGCCCTTTTCCTTTGTACCCCATTTGTTTCATAAACTCATATCCTTTCCCATACTTTCTTGGGGATATTCAAACATGTTTAACATTCCCATCTCCTTCAGGTTCTTTGTAAAGCCATTCCAAAACAACCTTTTCTTCATTTTATTCTTCTAGGGATACTTTTTCTTTCACCATTCTAGTTCCTTCATGTATAGTTAAAGCACTTCCATTGGAAGGTGTAAATGTAGATGAAGGCATTCCTTGTGTTCTAGGAGATATAGGAAGATCCATCAAAGATGTTGCAGGATATATTTTGTACTCTCCCATGCTTGTTTCTTGGATGTTGATTTTCTTGGCAAAGCTCCTTAATACCATTTCTTTGGATGTTTCTACTTTGTGAGAGCTTTCTTTATTATGGGAAACCATGGTTTATGTCTGCTTGAGATTATTGCAAGTGTACGTTGTATCTACTGGGATAGTAACTTCCACTCCTTTATGAGGAAATTTTAGGCATTGATGATAAGTGGAAGGCACTGCTTGCATTGAATGTATCCATGGTCTCCCAAGAAGAATTTTGTAGGCAAGGGGGAGATCAAGAACTTGACATAAGACATCTTGTTCCACTAGTCCTACTCTAATGGGTCAGACAATCAATCCTTTAGAGGATCTTTCTTCCTCATCATAAGCCTTGATTGTTATCTTTCTCCTTGGATCAATTGCGTGCTCTGAGAAACCCAATTATTTTACCAAATTATAATTACAAATGTTCAAACCAATGCCTCCATCTATCAAGACACACTTGACTCGGTGTTTATGAATAAGAACCTCTAAATGAAGGGGCTGATTATGTGGTTGATTTTTTGATTTATCATCCTCTTCTGAAAAAGATAGGTAATGTGGGGAACTCATATGACCAACCATGGCCTGGAATCTATCCACATCTAAGTCTTTTGGTACATTGGTGCTCAATAGGGCATGATCAAGAACCTCCCTATGACTAGGGGAGATTTTCAACAACTCTACGATAGATATATGTGCAGGTGTATTTTCAATTGTTCCACAAGATTGAATTTTGGAGATGACACCACTTGTTCAGACGTTGTTGTTGTTGTAGGTGGTTCTTTAGATGTTGAAGCTCCTTTGAGAGTGAGCTTAGCTTGACCTCATGTTATAGCATTAGAGGATTCAACTTTGTTTTTAACTCCTTTGAGAGTGATCATGTTAATGGAATATTCACATGGTTCCATCATGTTGATTACATTGTCACCATCAGTGTATGTGTAGTTAACTTTATTGTTATTAGAAGTTTCTCCTTTTTCATAGTTAGGTAGTGGGGTTTGAAATGCCTTGTGATCATTATTCGTGTGATGTCCATCTACCTTGACTTTCCCTTGTTCAATGAGATCCTAAATAACATGTCTCAATTTCAAGCAATTATTGGTTGTGTGTCCTTTATTATGATGGTAATCGCAATAGTCATTATCATTCCACCACTTGTGTTTGTCTTTTGGATCCCAAGGTTTGTCGGGCTTAGGAATAGTAATGATATTTTTCTCCACAAGTGATTTTAGAACCACTTCCAAGGTATCTCCCAATGGTGTAAATTCTCTCTTAGGCCATGGTGCCCAAGGTTCTCTTTGAGGTTTGTTGAACGTATTGTTTGTTGTTGGAGTCACAGTAGTATTCAGACTCTTGGTTGTTTGAAGACTTATTGTAAGATTGAAAAATTCTATTTTTGGTTTTGGATTAGGAGTATCAACCACTCCATCATTAACCACATGTTTATTCTTGTTGGCATATTTGTACTTGTCCTTAGTGGGATAGGACTTGTCTTTATGTTCCTTGTGAATGGTAATGTCACCTTTCTTGATTAGAACATCCTCTATCTTGAGAGAATTATCAATCATTTTGTCAAAGCTTAGTGGTCCTTGTAATTGAATTGGAAAATTCATTTCTGGAACTAAGTTATTAATGAAGATATCCATCTTTTCATTTTCAGGTATTTCCCTAGCATATCATGCAAATATTTTTCTCCATCTTTGTAGGAAACTCAAAAATGACTCTCCCATCTTCTATTTGGTATTGCATAAATCCAACATGGTGACTATGTGTTGGATGTTGTAAGAGTAGTGTTGTACAAATTTTTGCATGAGTTCATCAAATGTTTTGATTCCAACAAGTAGTTTGGAAAGCCACTCTATAGATTGTCCACCTAGGCTTCGTGGAAATAGCCTCATGAGGTATGTTTGTTCATGCATGAACTCCATACTAGTTGTACAAAAATCCCTCACATGATCTTGAGGGTTGAAATCTCCCATGTATTTTTCATACTTTGGTATTGTAACATTTTTAGGAAATGGAACCATTGTGAGTCCCTTGTCAAAAGGGAAAGGACATATGTGCTCTAGAGAATATTGTTGGTTTGGTTTGTCCTTATATTCCTTGAGTTCTTGAATTTCTGCTTTCATGGCAAGAAATTGTCTATTTAGAATTGACATAGGACTAATATCCACTTTCTATTTGAGTTGTTCCACGTCATAGTCCTTGGGTAATTTCACACCTCGGGAAGTAAGTTCTAAGAAGTATTTCTCTTTGTTTTCTTCCAAGGCTCTTCCAAGCATTTTGTGAAATCTTTTTGTGCTCAAAGCTCTATTGTATTCTTGTTCAGTAGGATCTGTGCCATCATCAATATCATCCTTGTCATCATCATATTGGACCCTTTTTTTTTGTCTTTCACATTCTTCTTGTTTATTTTGTGCATGGAATCTTTCATCCCATCGGTATTCACCTTGATCATTCATGTTTATTGGTTCGGGTGTTGCTGTGTAAGTAGTACTAGGTGTAGCACTGTACAAGGGGTTACATCTTGAAGTTTCTCCTATTTCCAATGTGAATATGGGTTCTCCTTCCGAGAATGGGTTTGTTTCAAAATTGTAAGTTTTGTGCCTTGTAACAACCATGAAATCTGGATTGAGGAATCAATGAGTATCTTGTGTTCAAAAGTGGGTATGATTGTTTGCAATGTTTGATTGTGAGGCCAAGGATGCAAGAGTGGGTTTGAAATGTCATCTTATGGATCCAATGTCAAATGGGGTTAGAGTTCCCTGCTTATGAGTTAGGAACCAAAGTGCAAATAGGTCTGATGGCATGATAGTTTCAGCATCAAAGGGTGTCAAAGTGCCCTGTTTGTGAGTTGAGAACTTGGTTGTAACTAATTGGGTAAAATGACTCCACAATTGGACAATACAGATTTGGACCATACAAGATGACAAGACATTCTCAAAGATGACTCTTTCTGGGTATCAGATGACTTTGTTTTGGCAATAGAAACCTACTAATTGGCCAAATGGGTATCTAGAAATACAAAAATTTTGTTTCTAGGATGTATGAAAATACTCTTTGTCCTAGTTGCAATCCTAAATAGTGACTGGTGAACAAATTGGAACCCTATACGTGACCCAAGAAATACAGTATGCGACTCAGGAAATGGTGTGACTACCAAATGTGATCCAATTTTGAACATATGTGATCTGAGATGCGAGGTGCGACTCAAGAATACTAGATGCAATCTTATGATGACCAGGAATTTGTAGTTTCAGTGTTTCTCAAAAAATGTGTCATGTCTGTCAGATTCCAATGAATATCAGGTGTTTGAAAATGCTTGTAAATGTTGTGTGCTTGTTCATTTGGGGGGATTTAATTGAATTCATCTTTAGAACACATTAAGAAAACATTTTAAATCAGACGCACCTAACCTACCTTAGACTAGGTAGAGATTGAAACCACTTGTTCACTGACTTAGGAACACACCCAAAGACTCCTCAGAATATCGCAGTCCAATAACATGCAATGGATATTGGATGCCATATTTGCCAAGTGTTAACGTCGATGGGGGCTCGATATGGTGAATTTATTGGGGAAATTATTATTTGCCTCGCACAAGTGATAACAACCTTTCGGGGGTGATTTGGGTGGAATCTAACATAGAGCTTTTAATGAAGGCATCCAGTCACAATCATCTCCCATAGTCCCGCAAGCAGGATTGAGGCTATTAACCCTATAGGAACCTGAAAGTGTGTAGTCTCGAGAAGCAAGATTAAAGTGGCTCTTCTCTACATGAAATCCAAGTTAGTCATTGGGATTGATCATCAATCTCCCAAGACAAGATAAATCATGTCTTCCAAGGCTTTAGCCTCAAAGAAGTGTCAAATTTTATAGTGGGGTGGAAGAGTCAGCAAAAGACTTGTCCCCACTTGCGTCATTCCCAGGAGATTTTTTCCTCAATCGATAGGCCCTCTAAAGGTGTACAATAAAGAAAATAGAAAAGTAATAGTAAGCTCTGGATTTCTGGTTCTCCATGAAGGAGAAGAGCATAATATCCTAACGTATACCAAAAATCTCAAACACATCATGTATATTAAGAGTTCAATTACTCCAATTTGATGCCAAATAGCAAGCCAATGTTTAAGTTTCTGGTTTTCCCTCAAGGGGAAAAGAGCATAATCCTCTAGTTGATTTGCAACTTGATCTCAAATTGTTTTAAATTCCTACAAAAACTAAGCATGAAATTCTTTTATCGATTTTGCTTTAGAGGAAACCTACATAACAAGCATTAGTAGTCTTTTGTTTCTTTTGGTCTTGGGAAAACATCCTGCAAACAACCGTTAGGCTTTCAAAATCAATCAAAAACACCAATTTCACCCATTAGCTTGTTATTTGGTTAGAAAATTCAAAACCAAAGATAATGTTTCAATGAAAATTAATCATGCAAATCGTTAGCATTCATTCTTCAACTTAACTCCAAAATATAAGCCAATTTTTAAATTTTTGATTTTCTCTCAAGGAGAAAAGAGCATAATCCTCCAGCTGGTTTACAAAGTGAAATCAAATTGTCATTAAGTGCTCAAAAAAAAAAGCATAATGTTCATTTATCCTTAAAGCAAATCAAAGAGAAGGGTTAGTATTTTGGGTTTCTATTTTTAAACCTGCAAACCATAGTTAGACTGCCAAAAACTAGAGAAAATCAACAATGAAATTCATTAGAAATCAAAAAACCCAATTATGCAATAAAAATCTCCAAATGCAATCCTAGATTTCCCCCCAAATTTCTAGAAATGATGCAATTTCCTACATGAGACTCAATTTCCCCAATGCGACCCAAATCACAAGATGTGATCCTGTATTTCAAATAGGTGCGACCTTGTTCCCGAATGTGATCCATGAATGCAGGATGCGATCCTAGATTTACCAAATATGAATGTTCTTCCCAGAAGCAATCCTCTGGAAAAATTTGTACAGCGATAGTTAATTCTAAAATGCTAGAAAATTAAAAAATTCAGGGCTCTGCCCCATGGTGGGTGCTAGAAATGTGTGTGTGAGTTTGTGGCCTACAACACAACACTTCAATAGGATAATAACACCACTTGTTAGAGGAAAATAAGGATTTAATTGAAAAAGCTAACAAGAAAAAGCATCATATTGCTCTCTAATTAATGTGAGTATGAAATAAGGGTTAGTTTTCTCTCAGATTTGACCCTTAAAATAGTGACAATCTACACTAAAATGAGAGATTCAAGAGTACATGTATGCAACTAAAGTAAAGCATGAAATCCTAATTCTTTCCATTTTAACCCAAATTGAAGTGTTTGCTACTTAATCAAGAGCTTGAAAACATGAAAAAAACTATCAATTCAAGCATTAATTAGAAAATTCTCCAAGCATGAGAGTTCATAATCATGGATCATGAAGCCTCAAATTCACAATCAAGTATGAGTCTAAGCATTAAGAAGCCAAAATTAGAAGTATATAGAAGGAAAAAAGAAAGCCTTTGAAAATTCTATTTTATAGGATTTGGAAGAGATTCAACAATTGAGATGCATCCATGAGGAGTGGTTGAGATGCATCTTGGCTTGATCCTTGATCCATGTGCAAGCCTCCTAATCATGAAAGTGTGTTTGTTGTGTTTGTTTGATTTAGGAGGTATTTATGAATTTTTTTTAATTGATAACTCTAGCCTTTGCATTTTGATGGGATTGAATTAATTAAATAGGCCTAGAGTTAATAACTTTGATTTTTTCTTGAACCTTAGTAATGAATGCTTGATTTAAGATTTCATGGGGTTTATTGAATTTTTGGGATCTTATGTTAATAATCAAAGACCGAATTAACATAATTAAGGTTATATGCCAAATTAAGGGCAAATAGGACCTTAGGTTCTATTAGCTCAATTTTAGGTGATTACAACATGAAGTCTAAAAATATCTCTCAAGAAAACCTATGCCACTGTAGGTGCTATGAAGGTTGTATGAATGAGTGAGAAGTGGAATACCTTGGTCAACCTATCCACTATCACCATAATAGCATCATGGTGATGAGAAGACATAGGAAGACCAACTATAAAGCCCATGGATATAACATCTCACTTCCACTTAGGTATCTTATGTGGCTGAAGAAGCCCACCTAGATGGCGGTGCTCCACCTTAACTCTTTGACACTCCAAGCATCTAGCCACAATATCTACAATGTGCATCCTCATACCTAGCCAATGATAAAGTTGTCTCAAATCTACATGTAACTTCTTGACTCCAGGGTGCCCTACAAAGGGCACTCTATGAGCCTAAAGGATAATGAAATAACACAACCCACCGGAACAAGGTACATAAATGCAGCCTCTATGGTGCAGAAGACCATCAAACTCTAGGGTATAATCTAAGAACTTCCCCTCAAGGGTCCTCTGAGCCTAAACCAACTGACAAACCTCTAAATAGAATCCATCCTCCTACAAGTACTACAGTATCCACCCTCTCAAATCTATGCTAGAAGTCATAGCTAAAAGCTGATGACGTCTCCTACTCAAGGCATCTACTACCACATTCTCCTTTCCCTTGATGTAATGAACATTGAAGTCATACTCACAAAGGAACTCCATCCACCTCCTCTACATAGCATTAAGATTTGGCTAAGTGAATATGCATTGTAAACTCTGATGATCTGAGTGAAGCTCAAATCTATGACCCAATAGGAAATGTCACCACCTCACCAAAGCATGCACCACTACTGCTAGCTCTAGGTCATGGGTAGGGTAGTTAAGCTCATGATTCTTAAGTTTCCAAGACTCATAGGCAATAGCTCGACCACTCTGCATAAGCACTGCTCCAATCCCATCTAATGATGCATCTTTGCATACAATGAAGTTCATTGATGGATCTAGTACTACAAGGATAGGTGCACTAGTAAGTGCTCTCTTGAGCTCCTAAAATTCTCTCTCGCACCTCTCTGTCCACTCAAACTTCTTCCCCTTTCTCTAAAGGGAAGTGATAGGATGGGCCACTCTTGAGAATCCCTCGACAAATAGTCTATAATAGCCTACGAGTCCCATGAAATTCTTGACCTCTCTCACACTAGTAGGTGTTGGCCAATCCATAATCGCTCTAATCTTAGATGGGTCAACTGAGATCCCATCTCCTAATATCATATGGCCAAGGTAATGAACCTCTGATCTAAAGAAGGCACACTTTGATAAAATTTCAAACAATTGATTATCCCTCAAGCACTGCAAGACCTACCTCAAATGCTCCACATTCTCATGCTCATCTCATGAGTAGATCAAAATGTCATCTAATAACACCACCACAAATCTATCTAAGAATGAGTGGAATAATCCATTCATGAGGCTCATGAATATGGTTGGAGTATTTGTGAGTCCAAAAGGAACCATAGTAAACTCATAATGTCCATATCATGTGAAAAATGTAGTCTTTTGGATGTCGCCCTCCACAATCCTCAACTTGTGATACCTTGACTTCAAGTCTATCTTTAAAAACACACAGGCACCCTGAAGCTGATCGAACAAATCATCTATCCTAGGAAGTGGGTACTAATTCTTAATGATCACCTTATTCAGCTGTTAGTAATCCATACATAACCTAAGAGATTCATCCTTCTTCTTAATGAATATGACTGGTGCAACCCATGGTGACACACTAGGATGAATGTACCCTTTCTCCAAGAGCTCCTCTAACTAAATCTTGAGCTTGCTGAGCTCATGGTAGTCATCCTATAGGGTGCTCAAGATACAGGCTCTACTCTTGGCATAAGATCAATGTGAAAATCTACTACTCTAGGTGGTGGCATACCAGGTAGCTCTAATGGAAAAACATCTACATACTCCTATAAAATAGGGTGGTCATCAAGGGAGATCTCCTTCTAGACCTCCACCTCTCTGTCACTAATGGTGATGGAAAATAGCTAACAAACCTTTCACATGCACCACTTTAGCTGCATAGTGTAAATCATATGAAGACATATAGGTCTCTAAACTCCTAAGATAACTAAGGACACACCCTCATCATCCACACACTCAATCTTCTTTTGTCTACAATCCATCTTGGCTCTATGGGCATAAAGCCAATCCATGCCAAGAACGACATCATAGGATCCTAGTGGTGTGACATGAAGGTCAACTAAGGTGATCATGTCCCCAATCTACAACTAACATCCCCTCACCATGGAACTAACTGACACTCTAGTGCCTAAGGCTAACTCAACCTCCCAACTGACATCCTGCCTAGCTGCCACTAGCTCGCAACGCTTCACTATAAAAAGTGTAATAAAATAGTTAGTAGCTCTTGAATAAAAAAGAATAGAAATGTTACTACCTCCAATCATGCCTACAGCCTCAATGATTGTGGCCTGGTGCTCAGCCTAGCAGTTATCAACCACTACAAATACTCTATGGGATCTGCCCATGTCTCCTATAGTAGGCTCTAATGATGCCACCATCTAACTTTCAGTTGGACAACCCATAGGAAAGTCTCTAGCTATGTGCCCCATAACACTGCATGTATAGCATGATCCTCTAGTTTAGATCTATATCCTCTAAGGCTTGGATTGCTACTACCCACTGGTCATACTAGATCCACTATAGCCTCCTCTAGATGACTGAGTCTGAGCTTTTTGATCTCATCAAGAACCCTATGAATGCCACTACTTGGACTTAGAGCCTTGTTTTCCCTAAGAAGGTTTGTCTCTAGCTTTGTTGAGACTATAATTAATGCTACTAATGTGCCCAAGAAGATCCTAATGAGTTATTCTGATTTCCCTTTTATTGGGATTTTTGGAAACTAGAAGATTGAGGTGTGGAACTATGATTCTGTGACCTATCTCGTGTGTCATGAAATCTATTATGGATCTCCTCAGTGATCATGGCCCTCTCAATGGTATCACATAAATCTCTTGATGGTACCATCTATACCCTGTTAGCTATAGCATAGTTCAACCCCTTAATAAAGTGATTGACCTAAAGTTTCTCATCCTTTATGTAATCTACATAAGGGAGGAGCTCAAGAAACCTTCTCTCATATTGTGCTACTGATAGACCTCTCTACTGCAAGTCATGAAACTCATTGATGTGACACTATCTATAGTGTTCTGACATATATCAGGCTCAGAATCTCTCCAAGAAGGTCTCCCATGTGAGGGTTTCAATGACAAGGTGATTCTTTCACCCCTCCTACCTCCACCAAGTAGAGGTGGTCCCTCTCAATATGTGTACTGTGAATCATTCCTTAAGGTTATTCTCATAAGGATGCAACCAAAAACATTGCTTGAGGCTCAAAAGCCAAGCCTCAACCTCTACCCTACCTGTGGCTCCTGAAAAGGGTAGTGGTTAAATTCATATGAGGTCTCTAATCTGGTCCCCTATATCATAGGGCACTCTCAACACAACTACTGGTGGTGCCTTTGGCATGTGAACGGACTCGACCACATGATCTTCCTTCTCCTCAACCTATCTAGGAGGAGGACTCCTACTCTAATCTTGGGCCATAGCTTGTTGTCCTCCTAGTGGTAATCTATCCATAATAATACTAGCTAAATTCTATAATGCATTAAGTATATCCTAGTTGGGATTAGGTGGCGGCACAAGAGGGGCCCCCTACTCATCACCTACTCCCTCGAGTTCTTGCTCTACTCCCTCTACGGCCACATGGCCACCTTTGGCTCTTTGTCCACATCAGTGAGCACTACACGTGATTGGAGGCATCCTACACTGAGGTAAAAAAAGAAACAAACATTGAGTTGGCAAACGTAATGGGTTTTAAGGTTCCTAGAGTAGAAACTATGCTCTGATACCAGAATGTAATGCCCAAAATACGAGGACAAAACACAACAACAATTTTTTTTAAAAATAACACTAAATGACAACTAAGGTTACACCCAAAGCTCACTTGATGCAAAGCTTGAGATATAAAGTCTAGTCACCAATTGTCACGTAAGAGGAATCATGGCATGCATTGGCATGCCATCATCCCTCATTTGACGGATGATGTTAGGCAACATAAATACCCTAACAACATTAAGAAAACTATAATGTCATTGATACCGGTTAGGATAAGTTTTAGGGGAAAACATACTCCTTAGGGAAGAATGCAAAATGCATAAAGATTTGATAAATGATATTAATATTTTTCCCTAGGAGATTTAAAAGAATAACTAATTTCCCATAAAACCCAATTATTAAAAAGGGATATTTGGGTCATTAATTGTTTAATGATTAAATAAAATTTTCTTTCTTGTTTTAAATTAAATCCAATTTATAACTATTCCTAATCTTTAATTTACAAATAAATATAAAGAGACATGTCAAAAATAATTTAATCAATGTTAACTTTCCAATTAAATTTATAATGATATATAGGACACATTTGTTAAAATTTAATTAATGCTAGACCAAAATAATCATCACCATTAAAACTCGATAATGTTCTATTTAAGAAATATATTTTGTATAGGAACAATTATTCTCCACTATTATAATATCAATTTAAAATTTTATTTAACGTAAAGTGTGAAATCAACAAGTCCTAACATAATATTTTAAAATAAAGTTCCTAGTTGACTTAGGAAAATAAAGTGCTCCAAGATTCATAATAAATAACAAATTATTCAAGGAAAAGGGTGTTCTCTATATTTGAGCATTAAAGATTGTCATTAGTATCAAAGGTTATCTAGTCAGTAAATACAAGTACTTCAAGCTACTCATGCTAATTGGTCAACTACACAAGCCTTCACACCGAGTTGAATTAAGGCATACCGAACATAGAAGGTTATCAGTTCTACTGAGAATCTGTGTACACCGATACCAAGCAACAGTAAACACCGAGCATATTGGACACCGAGCACCAATGCAATTATTGAGTAGTATATATAGTTTTTACCAAGGAAGATAGAAAATGGCATAGTAAATAGGAATGACACACTTCTCTATGCAAATGGTTACAATAGAATCACAAAACATTTTATCAAGATCGTGGATCATTTATTGTAATATTCCATCATTAATTGTGATGATGATCTTTATGTATTTGCTAGATCTAGGTTATTTTTGTACACTGTAAATCTTAGGGTTTTCTCTAAGATATTGTAACCTAATTTTGTTAAGCGGCAAAAATAGTATATTATATAAATGTAATTTTATGATATTTTGAATGGGTAAAAGAGAGAAGCTTGACAAGGAAGTTAAGAACAAGAAAAGAAGTTCTTGAAGTATTAGCCAACTTCATGAATATTAGTTATCAGACAGAGAAGAACAATATTTAGAGTTACTCAAATTAAGCAAAATTAGACAAGGCAATCGAGTATTTCAGAGCAAAGATCTTCACAGAAAAAGGTGATATCTATTTAGTACTTCATAGATATGTATCAGACAAGTTGAGTTGTCATTAGCAGATATATACCTATTATTTTCTAATCATTGTAACAGAGTTTTGGTAAAATCTCTTAACAGAGTAGACCTAACAATCTTTTTGTAAATCTCTTAACCGAGACCACACTCAAGTAGTGTTTCTAAAATCCTATAGCTAGGTAGATCTAATCGATCTGAAATGTTACTCCTAACAAGGTAAGATCACCAGAAGTGATTACCACTTGTAGCCCTAACAGGAAAACCTTTTCTATCTACAGTAGTAAAGAATTTGTGGTTGTCATCCCAATCACAGTTTTTACCTTCTAACAAGGGTTTCTGTGTTACCAAAATACTTGTGTTATGTGATTGTTATATTGTTGATTTCATGATATTTACCTTTGATAGTTAAATGAATTAATGATGCATGTAATGGTTACAAGTTATATTTGAAGGTTTCTACTATTTGTTGTTTAAGGTTTGAAAGTTAAAAGTTTTGTGGGCACTGATTCACCCCTCCCCTCTTAGTTCCCTATCTCTCCAATCAAACAATTAGTATCAGAGCTCAGTTCTCTTATTGGATAGTTTAATCACTGATGGGTAAATATCTAGTCATGGAGAGGTATAAGTTAGATAAAATAATAGAGAATCAAAAGATTCAAAAGGAGATGTTTGTTGAGCAGTATAAGAAGGCTAAGAATGACTTGAAAAAGTTATTGGTTCAGAGGAAGAATATGGCTATTATGGAGAATGACATTAGTTATCATAAAGAAGATATTGATGATGTATTTGATAACACTGGATCTAGTTCATGAAGTATTTATGATGTTCTTGAAAGTGCAATCTCTGATTTGTCTGAAAAGAATCTTCACCTGATCGAAAAAGTAAAAGAACTACAAATCGGTCAGGAATCACAAATGGTGAGAATGGTAGAAGTAATGAAAAATGCTAGACAGGCTAAGCAAGAAAGGAATCTAGCCATTGAAGACCGAAGATAGATAACTGAACAACTTCAAGAAAAATAAAGTGAGATACAAAGACTCACTGAGCACCATTTCAAAATTTCCAATCAGATGATGATTGTAAATCAAGAGGTCAACCAAGTAAATGGTGAACTATCAAGAAAACTTCAAGATATTGGAATACTCAGGGAAGAGAATGAGAAACTAATAAATGAAATAAAAAATCAACAATAGCACAATGAAATGATGAAATTGGCTGAAGATAGTTCTAAAAAGATTGATGATTTTATGACTAATCAAAGAAGATTTGGAAGCAAGGTTGGATTAGGCTATACCGATGAAGGAGAATCATCCAAACAAGCTAAACAAGCCAACAAAAATCAAAATCAAAGACCTAAAGTATTTTCATGTCATCACTATGGAAAATCGAGACATACTTCAAATGTGTGTAGAAGCAAAGCAAAAGGTAAACCTCCAGTCACTCCTAAGTTTAATGGTTATTGCTATTATTGTGGAAAATATGGTCACCAAGCTTATGAGTGTAGAGCTAAATTGAATAAGAATGCTAACAATCCTACCATGAAGAAACTCTATTATACCTGTAATGAACATGGACACACTGCATGAGAATGTAAGGCAAAAATGAAGCAAGTATGGATGCCAAAGTAGAAGATCAAATGCAAACCTTATCAACCAAAGAGACAAGGTAATTCTTATGTTTGGGATTAAAACACATGGGCTAACTATATTGCATGTGGTAGATATGGGAACATTGCAATTAACTATATGAGGAAAAGATGGGCTAGACAATCATGAAGTTGGACAAGCACTAGAATGGAATGTTTACATTGTCATAAGGTCGGTCATCTAAGCAAGGACTATAGAGACCGAGCACCAAAAGAAGGAAATGTATTTGAGAGTGGAAACACTATTGCAGATATCATGAGAATTAGGAACACTATCTAGAGAAAGGCATCTAATGAGAATTCTGAGTCAAGTAATATTGTCAGTGAAATCTCATCCACTAGATTGGGTGACATTGGTACCACAACCTAAGGTGATATAGGTATGTATGGGACTAATATTTCAAAATGATCATATTTTACATACAATTCCTTATATATAATGTGCACATACCAAATCTGCATGAATAAAGATGCATTGTGGTTTATATATTATGAGCTAACAAATTCACACAGTCGGTAAAAGTTAGACCGAGAAAAAGGTTACCCGTCGATAATCTCCATCCAAGGTTAACCAAGAATTAGTATTAACCGAGTAAAATTGTGTGTTAACCGAGTTCCTGATGTTTTTTGGTCATCACCAAGTTAACAAATGTCATTGTACTAGAAGTAGGTCAAGCATTTATTGCAAAACTTTTGAAAGGGAATATGAAAAAGATATATATAGATGGAAGGGTTATTCATTTTTTTTCAAAGCGATTAGAAGAGCGAAGATTTCATAGAGCAAGTTTGAGCTAAAGGATTTTTCTAAAGAATTCAAAGTTTGAGCTAACTGTCATCTACTACCGAGCACATTCATAACTTATTTTCATCAAAACCCTAAGTTAAGCAAAATGGAATCCACATCTACTGCGAGAAAACCAATGAATGTTGAAGAGGAAGTTAATTTAATAGTGTCGGCAAAATATGATGAACCTAAGTAAAAGCTTCATTTGGAAGTCACATCAAAAATAGATTTAATGGGAGCATTTTCAAGTATCCCACCTAGGGTTTTGCTGATTGAGGATGTCAAATCATATATACACTATAAAATTGGGGAAGTTGGAGACTTTGAGATGATAGTGGCATATCAACAACTCTGTGGCATGGATGGAAAGCTAAAACCAAAGTTTAAGTAGGTTAAGAAGATAGGATTAACAAATTCCCTAAATTTCTTGAAGAAATTTAAAACCGAATGGACTAGGGTTGTGTTGAGTCGGTATCATGGTGGAATGTTTTGGTTGGATACACCAATTAAGATTATGAAGCAAATGATCAATAGGATTATAGGTTACCCGACTACTAACAAGGCCAAAGCATTTCGTAGTGCCTCAAAAGATGACGTTGAGAAGAACACCAGAGCGGCATGGGATGGTCGAGCACTTAAAATTGCTACAATCAAGGACCTAGAAGTCAAGTATGCTTCACATGTGATTGGCTACAAAAACTTTTAGTCCAGTAGATTAAATAGCGTACCTTATAGTGCTATGGATATGACATACAAAATGATTAAGAAAGATCACTAGTTGGACCTTGCTGAGTTATTGCTGAATCAAGTAAAGGAAAATATGAAGACTATTCGATCATCAAAGTCAAATATGTGTAAGTTTGGTTCACTCTTTGTATGTTTATTTTTCTATCTTCAAAAGTATTTCCCTGGTGTCGGTAAAATGAACTGGTCTACCAATAAACTGATTACAATACATATTTTTGACATGATGAACAGTTTGGGAGATAACATGAATAGAGTTGTAGATGAATATTTTGAAGATTTTAAGGTTAAGATGAATCTACGAGATAGGATTCCTAGTTCCTTAGCAGATAAGTATGAAGAGGATATATATTTTCTTGTGGACACTGACCACACTTTCATAAAGGCTGTGGAGCCTAGAACTAAATGGGTTGCCCCCATGGGATATGAAATGGATATTGATTTAGCCTCCAAATCAATAATGGCTCTCTTAGCCACACTAAAGGACAAGACTGTAGAAAGGTTTGGAACCTATGATGAGGAAAAATCAAGAATCAAAATAGGTCTTGTCATCAGCAAAATAACTAGAAAAGCCAAGACAATGAAGAAAAATTTAATTACAAAGTTTGAAGATGAATCTGACTCATCAAGCGAGTCACCAGTTGAGACTACAACCGAAGGTCAGTTACTGTTGACTAAAAAACAACATGATAGTGAAGAAATTGAGTCTGACAATGAGAAATATTCCATACCGGTTTCCCCTACTCAAATTGCAAAGAAGAAGAAATCACCTGTGCAATCAAGAGAACAAACAAGGTTAGTTACTATAGCTTCATCACCTTTGAAAAAGGGAGTTGCAAAGATTTCTACTACACCAACAAAGACTTACTCTAAAAGAGGAACAAAGGCAACAACTGCACTGAGGAAAAGGAGAAGATTGATCAGAGGTAAGGAAGACCTTGAGGAAGAGGAAATTGATAATGAACAATTCAAGGTGGTCAACAATAAGGAAAGGTCAATTGATGAGTTTGCTGCAGAAATAATTAAGAATGGAGATCTCACAGATCTAGAACTCAGTCAGTTTGACATGTCTACCGAGGACCAAAATAAAATTGAGGAGGTAGTCATCCAGATGATGATAAGCTTTAAACAAGTTCCATTGGAGTTTGGACAATCACTGCCCAAGAAATTAGAAGAAAGAATAAATTAGAAGTGGTCCTATGCCTTGGACACTGAGAAGAAAATGAGGGAACAATCCCTAGTTTAGGAAACACCACATTTAACTCTTGATGAAATTGATGAATATATGAACACTTACTATAAGAGATTCAAAGTAAAAGGTCGGGCTATGTAATTTTTAGATGAAAATCTGGCAGATGTTTATGAGACTGGTCACCTCATGTGGACATTGATTTTTGCAGCTAAAGAGTAGGGTGAGAAAAATGCTTTTCTAAATTTGTCTAAAAAGAGACTGAAGTCAAAAGGAAAAGGTATATACATTGATGATGATGTAACAAAGAAGACAAAAGAATCAGGTGTATCATTTACCGAGGTTATTGATACAACTCTTGTAAAAGAAGTTATAAGCATTTCATAGGATTCACCGGATCCAGTAGAGATCCAAGTTAAGGAGAAAAATGTTGATGATGTACTCATTGAGGACATCACAAATGGTGATCCTGATGATAGGGATGATGATGAGGATACAAATATAACAGGAGAAACAAATCAAGATGAAGGTATTTCTATTGAACCTGCAATTACATCATTACCGAGTGAGCTTCCTATACTTGTGGAAGCAATTGAAATTTTATCACAGGAACAACCTGATGGCTTAGACCTCGATCAAATAATAGATACTACAAGGGAACAAAGCACCAAAACACCCGCAGAAACAAACAAGTCTAAAGAAAAAGAGGCAACTAAAACAAAAACAAAGGGACAAGAAGATCCTAATATGATCAAGGCCACTCCACCAGAAACTACATCAGAAGCTCCAACATAGTCAACCGATACTAAGGTCACCAAGGAGTAGAAGAAGGTAGCTATAGTGTCAACTGGGTAGGTTACACCAGGTTCAGAGGTAAAGGACATTGTACTACTTATAAAGAGCTCACCTCAAGAACCAAAGAAGAAGAAAAAGAAAAAGAAAGGAAAAGGGCCGGTCACATTAGAAGAAGTCATAGTTATACCAGATTATGACCTGGGGACCCTAAGCCCCAAGGAACAAAGAAAATATGGGGAACTATGTACAAGGAAGGCATCATAGGAGAAATTGAGACAAGAATGCAAGAGCAAGGAGATACTAGAAAATGGAAGAGATATCTTACAATAGGTTGTACCAGAGGTACATATAGATGAAGACACTCCTATCATGGACCAACTTGCTACACTTGGTGAAGAAATAAATGCCCTAGATATCGATGTGGATAAGAGAATAGAAGAAAGGGAAGAATCCAAGATACAAGACATACTTGCAGAAAGGATCAGCCAAGAAGTGGAAATTAATAAGGTTAAGATATCTGAGGTAACAACTCAAATTCATGGTATTACTCAATTAATTTGTCAAATCTTGTTCAAACTATGCGCTATGGAAACCTTCACTACCAAGATCAGTGAAAAGATTAAACAACTTGATAATGAAATCAAAGCTAGTGCACAAGCAGCCTTAACTAAGTCTCCAACATTTTCCAAGCATATCTTGAAAGTTCAAGAACTCAGGTGGTTAAGAGAAGATCTCAGGAAATAGGAAGAAATAATCAGTGAACAAGTCACAAAATTACAAACCGAGTTGCTTCCCTACCTGAAAATATTTGAGAAGCACATTGTCAAGGCACAAATGCTTGTTGCAACACCAAAAATTTTTGTGTTGGAAAATATCTTTGACATGCATGCACAAGTCGGTCTTGAGCACATTGCTCTCACCAACTTGAAAGAGGAATGAGAAAACCTCTTGGAGTCATTGACAAAAACCCATAAGCACATTTTTTATCAGTTGTAAGTATACATTTTTTTTTGCATTTGGCATTAATATCAAAAAGGGAGATAACAGTGTATATGCCAAATATGTACATAAAAGATCGGTATAATACACATTGTTGGAGCATGCACCGAGGGGGAGTATATAAAATTTTGTTTGATAAGTATCTATGTATATATGGTGGCAATAGAAATTTTTTGAGACATAAGGTCTATATACATATAAGGTTTTGATACTAATGCCAAAGGGGGAGATTGTTATCTCTATTTGAGCATTAAAGATTGTCATTAGTATCAAAGGTTATCTAGTCAGTAAATATGAGTACTTCAAGCTACTCATGCTAATTGGTCAACTACACAAGCCTTCACATCGAGTTGAATTAAGGCATACCGAACACAAAATGATATTAGTTCTACCCATCATATGTGTACACTAATACCAAGCGACAGTAAACACCGAGCAGACTAGACACTAAGCACAAGTGCAATTACTAAGCAATATATACAGTGTTTACCAAGGAAGACATAAAATGACATAGTAATTAGGAATGGCACACTTATCTATGCAAATGGTTACAATAGAATCACAAAATGTTTTACCAAGATTGAGGATCATTTATTGTAAGATTCCATCATTAATTGCAATGATGATCTTTATGTATTTGCTAGATCTAGGTTATTTTTGTACACCATAGATCTTAGGGTTTTCTCTAAGATATTGTAACCTAATTTTGTTAAGTGGCTTAAATAGTATATTATATAAATGTAATTTTATGATATTTTGAATGGGTGAAAGAGAGAAGCTTGGCAAGGAAGTTAACAACAAGAAAAGAAGTTCTTGAAGCATTAGCCAAATTCATGAATATTAGTTATCAGACAGAGAAGAATAGTATTCAAATTTATTCAGATTAAGCAGAATTAGATAAGGCTACCGAGAAGTTTAGAGTAGAGATCTTCATAGAAAAAGGTGATATCTATTCAGTACTTCATAGATCTATATCATACAAGTTGAGTTTCCATTAGCAGATATATACCTATTATTTTCTAATCATTGTAACAGAGTAGACCTAATAGTCTTGTTGTAAATCTCTTAACCGAGTGCACACTCAAGTAGTTTTGCTAAAATCCTATAGCTAGGTAGATCTTATCGATCTAAAATGTTACTCCTAATAGGGTAAGATCACCAGAAGTGATCACCACTTGTAGCCCTAACAGGCAAACCTTTTCTATCTATAGTAGTACATAATTTGTGGGTGTCATCCCCACCATAGTTTTTACCTTCTAACAAGGGTTTCTTCATTACCAAAATACTTGTGTTATGTGACTGTTATATTGTTTATTTCATGCTATTTACCTTTGATAGTTAAATGAATGAATGATACATGCAATGGATACAATTTATATTTGAAGGTTTCTACTATTTGTTGGTTAAGGTTTGAAAGTTAAAAGTTTTGTGGGCACTGATTCACCCCTCCCCTCTCAATTCCCTCTCTCCAATCCAACAAAGGGGATTTTCATAAGAGTCAAATCCCTAATCCTAATCCAAATTTATGGTTAGGGCCAACTTTATAACTCTTCTCAACCCTAATTCTCTCATTTTTTTTGCAGGGAAGAGGATAAAGATAGAGTCTTTCAAGCTTGTACTCACAGATGTACATGTGTGCATATATACACTTATGGTGTGTATATTCACACATATACACTCTTGTGTATATGATAGAGGAGGCACAAGGATGAATCCATTCTCCAATAAAGGCTACATCCAGGTATCCTATGATACATACCTGGTTTTACCACAACAAGGTAAAAGGGAATGAATTTTACTTTAGAATAGCTTGTTGTGCATACTCTTTTTAAAAGAATTAAGACATATGTATATATTTTTATTTGTGCTAGGGTTTTGCTTTTAAAAAATAAATATAATATTAAATTGCATACATATTATAGGAATATACACTAATATCCTTCTTGTTCTATCTTAACTAACTTTCACCATGAATAAATTTTCAACTTCAAACTTGAAATTTCATTCTCTCACCATCCATGCAAACCTACAATTCTAAGACATTTACCACATGACCATGGAGGCTCACCTCCCAGCCAAGGCCATTACATGGCCACCCCCAAGCTAGGGGAAATAAGGAGGATAGGAAACAAACAAGCTACACATTCACACAATAACATGAATCTATAACAACACATTTATTCCCATACATCCATGCTCTACACAAAGGGTTTCCCAACTAATCCCTTCACCCCCAAGATTCTTAATCCTCCCAAGGATGAGTGTAATCTTGCACTCCCATAAAAAACTCAACAAGCAAGGAGAAAACAAAATAAACTCCATGTAAACCATTGAAAATACAACACAACAAAGTCTCACAACATTCCAACTAAACAATACAAATACATAAACAAGACTTCCATGTTTGATGCACTTACCTCTCTCCAAAGCTATGGAAATGGTGAATTTGTTGAAGATTTCAACTTTCCTTTCCTAGCTATCCTTCTCCTTCTCAAGCCTCTAGATCTCTCAAGGTCAATTCTCCTCCCAACAAGAATGCAAAGTGTAGAATTGTTTTCTCCCTAGACTATTTTTCCTATTAGCAAAACATTCCTTCTCTCTTACCCTCATCCCAAGGCAAGGTAGATACCTTGGTTCTTTCTAACTTTCCACATGCCCCTAGCTAAGGAATGGAAGGATAATCAAGGCATAGGGGAAATGACTAACCTTGGAAGCCTATCCAACTTCATCACTCTCAAAGAAGGCCCTCTTTGAGAGGTATTTTTTAAGACTTGGGTGAAGAAAAGGGTAAAAGTTGACCCCCAAACCTATGCACATGCTTTGGGGTACTTAAAACTAACCCTATCCACTCCTCAGGGCCCCATTTAACACCTCAAAAAATCATGTGAAGTTAACTCACGAAAATGGGAAGTGATGACACATGCCTTGGTTTCCTAACCCAATAACTATATCTAGGGACTCACAAGGTGACCTAAGGGTGAGGTAGGGTCCACTTTCCACTTAGGCATGCCAACACATTACACTAGTGTCAAGTGACACAACATGAAAGGAGTACACATCACACGACTAAATTACACACATGGTATGCCTAGTGTATAATCTCATTTACATTTACACATAAGAATTTACATCCAATTATGCACTTATAAACATTTACAATAACATTCACTCATGCATCACATTTTCAAAATTAAAATCACATAACAACGAGGTCATTCTCTTCCTAGAACTGACCTTAGCCTTAAACTATTTTCACATAGATCCATCCTTGTTTCCCCACATTTAAAACCATGGTCATAATCCTACACACTTGATTTAGATATCGGTATCTCATGAAATAAATGCATATATAAACATATTGAAAGAGAAACATGATCTATAATAACATCCAAATACGAATACATAGAGAAACAACATTTCATGATTTCATCATAAACATAATCCACATTGTACCCTAATTCTGTAAGCATCAAAATGTAAGTTCAACTTCACTTTAACAAGTAACCCTAAGTCAATTGTAGAACCATTACATTAGGAATTCACACCACAACTATCACATTTTACTATTCCATTTGATAACGTAACAAAATGTAGAATCCAGAATTCATTTTCCTTTCCATATCATAAAGTAATAATGAATCTAACATAAGCATGTAAAAGTACATCTCACATCATCATCCATATAAACATGTAAAATCATCACATAATGTCTAATGATAAGAAGTCATAATCCAATATAGGTCTAATATCACTAAACAATGTATCATCTAGATAGTCCAAATGTGAAATCATGAGTTGAGCTAAGATGGGTTGGGGTAGGACCTCACATCATTCCAGTTGGAAACAATAATTATCCATCATCTTAGGTTTCTAGACTTCTTTTAAATCAGGTTTCTTACCCCCTACTTCAAGGTTTTTAATATTTTTTTTTACCTTCTTAGGGAAACTCTTGGCCCAATGTCTAGTTTTCTTGCAAATAAAATAAGAAAATGGTACAAATTCAAACTTTACTTCCTGGCTCCACTTATCAAGCTTAGATAAAATGTCTATCTTAGTTGGTCTATCTATGAACTGATGAACATTGACATAGATTCTCACAAAAACTAGTATGTCTTTATCTGCCATCATAGGATCTATGGATAGAAGTTCTCCAGAAGAAGAAGCCAAACCATTCAGCACACCTTCATTCTAGAACTCTAGAGGTAGCCTCAGAAATAGAACTCAAATAGGAGATGAAATGAAAAAATTATCATTAAAGTCCATATTGGGTCCCCATTTCTTTAGAGAAAGAGACATCTTTCCAAACATCCAGGGACCCCCACAAAGCACAAAGTCCAAATCCTCCTTATTAGAAAACTCAAAAGAGAGGAAGCTCTTAGGGAGTGCTACAAAATCCACTTAAACTTTAAGTCTCCATTTCCTTTTTACTAAAGATCTGACCACCTAATTATTCAGCCTAGGCCCTAAGAATTTACCCACTAAGGTAAGCTCTATAGAAGAAATAGAATGATCCACTACATAATCAAGGATAAAAATGTAGAAGTTACCATTTTGTGGGTCATCTTTGTATGTCACCTCTAGGAAGGAAGACTTACCACTAGGTTTTTTCCAAAATAGAAATGACCACTATTTAGGAGCCTCTTATTCTCCACTTCCTTGAATCTTGAAAGAGAGTCATGTGTGTTAGGAATAAGGTGTCTCAACCTTGGATATTATTTGTTTTGTAAATGTATTTTTTGCAAATAATGTAATTAAGTGTGAGTGTACATGTCTAGTTGGCATGTTGATGTGTCACTCCACTTGATGTGTCAGCATCTTGTGCGTAAGGAGATCATGACTGAAATGGTCATGATGGATTCCTATGACACGTAAGAACTATTTAAGGAATGTGCTATGACAGGTGTAAGAGCATCTTATGACTTGGGCCTATTTGGGTGCCCAAGAAGAAGTGGTTGGTGTGTGTAAGAGAATATGCCAAAAATAGGTTGGTATGATAGATTCTCTTACACTTCTCTTGTGACTATTATTTTTGGTGGATTCTATGACAAGCTATCATAGTCTATTCTAGGGATGGACACCTATTCTTGGGATTGCATGTAAAAACTGTGTACATATGGCTTTGTGCATGGGTCTTGGTGGTTGTGCCTATTTTTGGGTCCAGAGGAGTCTATATATATGATGCTACTCCTATGGGAGAGATATAATAGAAATTTAGGTCTTGTTGGCTTTGTCTCTCATTTCCTGAAAGAACTTGCATTGCAAGTGTATTGTAATCTTTGTGTTGAAGATAATACATTGTGCAAGTTTTGGAGTGCTGGGGTTTTTTACCGAAAGGTTTTCCCCAGGGTATATCATTGTGTCATTCTCTATTTTTCTGTATATATGGTATGTGGTTGCAATAGCTTTGTTAAAGTAGTTAATGAATCTGAAATTGTAAGGATTTATAAGAATTTGCACAATACTCTCCTATAGAGATTAGCGTAGGAAGCTATTTTCACACCTGAGTTTCCGTACAAGTGGCATCAGAGCTTGATCAACTTTTGATCCTAGTTGTTGGGTAGGGTTTTTTGAGCTGATCTCAAGTTTGAGTGGGAGTTTTTTGCAGAGCATTCTGAATCTTATTTGCAGATTGAGATGGTAAGTTCATCATATGGAAGAATGGAGGTGGAGAAATTTAATGGCACTAATTTTGAGTTGTGGAAACTCAAGATGGAAGACATGTTGGAAGATCGTGACCTATGGGAAGCGACTTCAAGTGCTACAAGACCAGCAACTATAGCTCAAGCAGATTGGGATATCAAAGACCGTAAAGCTAAGGGTCTCATAAGACTCTGTTTAACTAATGCAATCCTTCTAAATGTTCTAGATGAGAAAACTACAAATAGTTTGTGGGAAAGACTTGCAGCCGTGTATCAGGCCAAATCTCTGGTGAACAAGTTATTCCTGAGGAAGAATTTGTACTCTCTACAAATGAAGGAAGGTGGATCCTTAATAGATCATTTAAATGCATTTAATCTACTAGCTGCACAATTGACATCAGCTGGTGTCAAGTTAGAGGAGGAGGATCATTGCTACACACTTTTGTGTTCTTTACCAGATTCATGGGACCATCTTGTGATGGCTCTCGAAAGCACTTTAGTCACCTTCAAAATAGATGATGTGGTGTCTTCGCTGCTATCAGAGGAGATGCGGAGAAAGGCTTCCATTTCAGAAAAAGAAGCCCTTGCTATTCATGGGAGATCCACTGAAAGAGGGAAGAAAAATGACAATAAGTCTAACAATAAGGGTAGATCCAAATCTAGTGGGAAGTCAAAGACTTCCAATAAGTCCAAGGCAAAATGTTGGAACTGTGATAAATTTGGGCACTTCTATAAAGACTGTAAAGAGCCAAAGAAGAAGAAGAAAGGTTCAGATTCAGCTTCAGAAAGATCTCAAGAAGATGGTGATGCATTCATCGCAGCTTTGGTAGCCCATGCATCTGATGATGTGTGGTTGGTTGACTTGGGTGCATCTTTTCACATGATCTCTCATCGAAACTAGTTCTTAAAATATGAAGAGTTCGATGGTGGAAAGGTGTACTTGGGTGATGATTCTCACCTAAAGATAGTTGGATGCGGAAGGGTCACTATCAAATTTCTTGATGGACAAGTAAAGGGAATCAACGGAGTTATGCACATTCCAGGTTTGGCATGAAACCTATTATTTGTAAGTATGCTGAATGATGTAGGTGTGCAAGTTGTTTTTTTGAAAGAAGGATGCAAGATGATGAGAGGATCGATAGTGCTTGCAAGGGGTACTAGGAGAGGTACCTTATTTCAGCTAGATGCATGTATTCCTCTATGTAATAGTTCTTCATCCTCACCATCTGAACAAGTAGTGAAGAAGTTTGTGGCTATTGGTTCTGATGGTAGTGCAAATACTTTGGAAGGTAAGCTTCCTGCAAAAAAGACAATGTTGTGGCATATGAGATTTGGCCACATTGGTGAAAAGGGTCTCAGAACCCTGAAAAATAAAAATCTCATTGAGGGGTTAAATGATTGCAATCTTGAGTTCAAATTCTATGAACACTATGTCTATGGTAAACAAAATTGTGTTCAGTTTTACTCTAGTTCTCACAAATCTTCTGATGTTTTGGATCTTACTCATTCTGATGTATTTGGTCCTGTAAAAGTTCCTTCAATCTCCAAGTCTGTATTTTTTGTATCTTTCATAGATGATTACAGTAGAAGGACGTGGATTTATTTCCTTAAAATTAAGACACAAGTCTTTAGTCAGTTCAAGGAATTTAAAGCTCTTGTAGAGAATCAGACTAGTAAGAAGATTAAGTGTGTGAGAGCTGACAATGGTGGTGAGTTTTGCTTAGCAGAGTTTGAACAGTTTTGTAAAGAACGAGGTATCGAGAGGAATAAGACAACTCCTTATACCCCACAGCAAAATGGAATTGCAGAGAGAATGAATAGGACACTAATGGAGAAGGCTAGGAGTATGCTTAGTGGAGCTAGTTTAGAACAAAGGTTTTGGGCCGAAGCTGTGGCCACTACTTGCTATCTGGTTAACAGATCTCCTACATCAGCCCTTGTTGGTAAGACACCCATGGAGGTGTGGTCTGGTAAGAAGCCTTCAATTAGACATCTTCATGTTTTTGGTTGTGAAGCTTATGCACATGTTCCAAAGGAGAAAATATCTAAGTTGGGAAACAAAGCTGTTAAATGTATTTTCATCGGATACAGTGCTAGTGTGAAAGGATACAAGCTTTGGGATCCTGTGACTAGTAAGGTGTTGTATAGTAGAAATGTTATTTTTAGAGAGCTAACATCTTCTCCTATTGTGCTACAACCAGATGAAAAAGAATAGGAAAAAGATGTTGTTCAGTTGCCTCCTACCCCTGAGAAGACTAAACAGAGAGACCATGTTGGGCCTAATGATGAGGAGAGCTCTAGCAGCTCTGATAGTTCAGAAGAAGAGGAAGAACAACCTCAACTGCAACCCTTGAGGAGATCCATGAGAGAAAGAAAGAAACCAGAAAGGTTTGGTTATTCTATGTTAGATTCCAGTTGTGCCTTTGCTTTGATTACTAACACTGATGAGCCTAGATCTGTGAAAGAGGCTTTGGGCATGGAAGATGCAGGTTCCTGGATTGAGGCTATGGATGATGAGATGGCTTCATTGGAGAAAAACAAAACTTGGGACCTTGTACCTTTTCCTAAAGGGAGAAAATCTGTTGGCTGTAAATGGGTGTTCAAGAAGAAATTCTATGTAGATGGCAGTGTTGAAAGGTATAAAGCTAGATTGGTTGCAAAGGGGTATTCACAGGTAGAGGGAATAGATTATGGTGAAATATTCTCTCCTGTTGCAAAGTTGACATCCATTAGATTTTTTTTATCTCTTGCTGCATCATATGATTTAGAGATAGAATAGATGCATGTGAAGATAGCTTTCCTTCATGGTGATTTGGAGGAAGAGATTTATATGTCACAGCCTGAGCACTACATTGTTAAAGGTAAAGAATCCTTAGTTTGTAGATTAAAGAAATCTCTATATGGTTTGAAGCAATCTCCTAGGATGTGGTACCTTAAGTTTGATGTCTTTATGTTGTCAATTGGATTTGTAAGATCAAAATCAGATCATTGTGTTTATTTCAGAGTTGAAAATGATCACCTTCTTATTGTTGCATTATATGTTGATGATATGTTGCTGTTTGGGAAGGGTAAGGGTATGATTTCTGATTTTAAATCTCAGTTGTCAGCACAGTTTGAGATGAAAGATCTTGGGGCAGCTAGGTACATCTTGGGTATGGAAATCAGTAGAGATAGGTCCAACAGAAAACTTTGGTTGAGTCAGAGTAAGTATGTGAAGTCTGTGTTGGACAGGTTCAGCATGGCAGATTGTAGACCACTATGTGTTCCTATTTCTATGGGAACAAAGTTATCTGTAGATGATTGTCCAAAATCTCCTAGTGAGGTGGAGGACATGAGTAGAGTACCTTATGCTAGTGCAGTTGGCAGTCTTATGTATGCTATGGTCTATACTAGACCAGACATTTCCCAAGTAGTGGGAGTCCTGAGTCAGTTTATGGCTAATCCTGGATGGGTACATTAGGATGCAGTTAAGTGAGTATTCAGATATTTGAGGAGTACATCAGATTACTCCATATGTTATCATGGTAACTCTTCTGGATCTCCGCATTCAGTTTGTATTCATGCGTTTGTGGATTCAGATTGGGTAGGTGATATTGACAGCAGGAGATCCACTAGTGCCTATGTATTCACTATGTTTGGTGGTGCCATCAGTTGGATGAGTAAGCGACAACCTGTGGTTGCTTTGTCCACTACAGAAGTTGAGTACATGGCTGCTACTCATGCTTGTAAAGAAGCCATTTGGCTTAGAAGATTGTGTTCAGATGTTGGTGTTGATGCAAAACAGATTACTATTTGGTGTGACAGTCAGAGTGCTATTTGCCTTGCAAAGAATCCAACTTTCCATGCTAGAATGAAGCACATTGATGTGCAGTTTCACTTTGTGAGAGATATGGTGGAAGATGGAAAGGTAAATTTGGAGAAGGTAGATACTGTGAAGAATGTTGCAGATGCATTAATGAAACCAGTGGGCACTGAGAAGTTCAGATGGTGTTCGAAGTATATGGGCCTTTTGGCCTATAGCGGTTAAAGTTCCTGTTATGTTCCTGTTGCTCTTACAAGGTGTTCGACAAGTGGGAAAATGTTAGGAATAAGGTGTCTCAACCTTGGATATTATTTGTTTTGTAAATGTATTTTTTGCAAATAATGTAATTAAGTGTGAGTGTACATGTCTAGTTGGCATGTTGATGTGTCACTCCACTTGATGTGTCAGCATCTTGTGCGTAAGGAGAACATGACTGAAATGGTCATGATAGATTCCTATGACACATAAGAACTATTTAAGGAATGTGCTATGACAGGTGTAAGAGCATCTTATGACTTGGGCCTATTTGGGCACCCAAGAAGAAGTGGTTGGTGTGTGTAAGAGAATATGCCAAAAATAGGTTGGTATGATAGATTCTCTTACACTTCTCTTGTGACCGTTATTTTTGGTGGATTCTATGACAAGCTGTCATAGTCTATTCTAGGGATGGATGCCTATTCTTGGGATTGCATGTAACAACTATGTACATGTGGCTTTGTGCATGGGTCTTGGTGGTTGTGCCTATTTTTGGGTCCAGAGGAGTCTATATATATGATGTTGCTCCTATGGGAGAGATATGATAGAAATTTAATTCTTGTTGGCTTTGTCTCTCATTTCCTGAAAGAACTTACATTGCAAGTGTATTGTAATCTTTGTGTTGAAGATAATACATTATGCAGGTTTTGGAGTGCTGGGGTTTTTTACCGAAAGGTTTTCCCCAGGGTATATCATTGTGTCATTCTCTTTTTTCCTGTATGTATGGTATGTGGTTGCAATATCTTTGTTAAAGTAGTTAACGAATCTGAAATTGTAAGGATTTATAAGAATTTGCACAATACTCTCCTATAGAGATTAGCGTAGGAAGCTGTTTCCGCACTTGAGTTTCCTTACAATGTGGGTTAGAGCCCCCTTTTCTATCAAAATCAATGGGACACCCTATATTTTGTGGGTCCAGTTTAGAATCTTCTCAAACCTCTATGGAAATTAGGCTATCCTTCCTACATGCATTCACCTATTCCCTACATGAATTGGGGGCCATATTTCCTCCGTCGATTCCCCTTCCTCCAATGCTGGTTCTTCATCCTCCATTGTTTCTTTTCCTGCCTCCTCCATCACTAGTTTTCTTGCTCATCTTCGTTCTATTATTTTCATGATAATTATTAGTTTATTTTAATTGATCCAACATGGTATAAGGTATTTATGGACTTATTTGAGGTTAGCATAAATATTTGTTAATGGATTTTTTTAACACTTCACATGCTACATTATATGTTCTTGAGCCCGATTGATTGAGATATTTTTTTTGCAATTGGGTATATAAAATTGAGTTCTTGAGATGATTAATGATATTCATGGTTGGTTATGTCATGGTGAGATGCTATATGACTAAAGGATTGATAATAAATGGTTCAATTGATAGTTGAGCATACATTTTTTATTATACTTGCATGTAACTATATTGGGATATCTGATGCTATCTTCAATTCACTAATTTGAATTGTAGTACAAATCATTTTTTAAAGATGTATTCTTTCCTAAGGGTTATAGTCCTCTTTTTTAATTTAGAAGTGATTTCTAGACTATAAGCATGAATGCATTTGCATTCTACTCTTATTGTACTCAAACCTTTAACAGGGCTATTACTTCTACAAAATTATCATTTATGGGTTTTAATGTCAATCAAGGTTGCACCTAGATTTGCCAAGTATGAAACTCAAAAATTCTGTTGAAACATGAAAACATTCTCAATGATGGACCTAGTTTACAATGAGAGTTAATCTCTAGATCATAGATTGACTCTTTGTGTTCACCTAAACCTAAATCTTGACTGGAAAAGAGATAAGAAGGATTCCTAGAAAAATAAATAACTTGAAATTGAAAGGTGATGCACCAAAATTTTCTCTAATCTTTAGAAACTCATAGATATTTGCATGCACAATATACTCAAAATATAAATCTAACTCTCAGAAGCCTACCAAGCAATAACTAGATTCAAAGAAGGCTTTAATTCTCAGTAATTATAAAAAGGGAAACTTATTCCACAATTTTAAACTACTAAAAGCATGTAAACTTAACTCAAAACCTATTAGCACAAGATAGGGAGGAAAAATATAATCTATTATTCCAAATCCAAGGGCCAAAATATGATGCAATCCTGAAAACTAATGTGCTCAAAATAGTAATGCTTGAATTTTCCAAAGTGCAAAAATCTAGAAAAAAGAAGGAACCTTCAATAATAAGGTCAAAACTCAAGATATAGGACCAAAACTAGAAGGGTTGGATGCAACTAAAAATTCATTTAAATAAGAACCTAACTACAAGAAACATGGTGATAACTCAAGAAAACGCTCCTCCAAGCCATGCATAACTCATATACAACTCAAACTGCCCTCAAACTATCCAAAAATTATGCAAAATCCATGGGGTCGGATGTAGGAAGAAATATCTAAAAAGAGGGGTGCAAATGTGAGTAACATGTAGCTTAATTACTCAAGGAGTCCTCCCAACTAATTATATCTCACGATAAAAGAGATCAATTGACCTCCAACTACACATAAACTGAAGAAAAGATCCCCTCAAACTGGTCAT